>QQSR01000071.1:0-86056 GCA_003664465.1 Trichophyton mentagrophytes | reverse complement strand
AAATAAAAAAATGGAAACGGAGAAGAGTGGAAAAAGTGGAAAAAAAAGGGGGGGGAAGTCAAAAAGGGAAAAAAAAAGGAAAAAAACTTGAAAAAAAAAAAAACCCAAAATTTCCCCCCAAACCCCCCCCCCCCCCCCCAGAACCGACCGGGACCAGGAAAAACCGTGTTTTTTTTTTGGTAAGAAGAGAATAGAAGAGGATAGAGAGGAAAAGGAGTAAATGAGACGAAAAACGAATGGCGGAAGATGAGAAGATGAATGTACACGTGGTAAGAAGATGGGTCTCGTTCAAGGCAAGGGCCAGGTTAATAATGGTCAGAAGCGCTCATCATACTTGATGCCGATGCCGTTGTTGACGGCGCCGAGTCAGACTGTGGCGGGGAATGGGGGTGGCCGGGCCCTTGGCCATGGTGTTTCGACCGCCGCCAGAAGGCTAGACGTAGCCGTGAGCGGCGGCGGGGGAGTAGCATTGTTGCATGGTTGGGTGATAGGGAGGAAAGGGGGTCGCTATTACCGTCGTCGGAGTCGAATGGGAGTGTGGATGGGGGCAAAGGGGGGCTGGAAGGGGTTGAGCGAGGGTGGCTTGTTGGGCCGCCACGTCGTCCGCGTGTGTGTTGGTTGTGGTGATGGTTGTGACTGTTGTTATGTACTGTGGGCGTTGACTGGGCGGATTTGGAGTATGTCAGGCCTGCTGGGTGGTTGCCTTTGGTACTGTTGGTAGTGGTAGCAGGGTTATTATTATTGTTGTTGTTGTTGTTGTTGTTGGAGCTGGCCTTTTCGAACAAGCCGGTGATGAACTTTGATCGCCTCTCGCCGGCCTTGCTATTGGTGGCTCGCTCATACCATGTCTGCGTCTGCGACTGGCTCTGCGGGTGCTGATGGCTGCTTGTTCCATCAGTCGTGGAGGGTAAAGCGTTGACTGGACACGGGAGGTTCTCGTCAGCATACATATTCTGGTGGTCACCATCATGATCATGCTCGTCTTCGTTCTCGTTCTGAGCAATGCTGGACGTATAGCTGCTGGCGGTGGTAGTGCTGGCAGCACCGACAAGGGCGACATCGTCCGGCTTTGCTTGATCACAACGACGAACATGATGATGGTGCATGGTATTTGGATTTAGGCTGATGCGCTGGTGGAACTGACAGGTACCATCTTTTTCCTCGAAGCTGCTTCCGGCGCTTATGACGCTGCTTGCCTGAGTGGTTGAAGAAAGCGGAGTGATTAGTGTATTGTTTGTGTAAGTGCTTGTGCTTTGGGTGCGTACTCCACCGCCACTACCGCTACAGCCACTGCCAGAGTCGATTGTGCGGGCAGTGTTCTGGACCGACGACCGGCCTGCTGATCGCTGAGATTGTCGATTGGCGTGGTGGATACCGTTGATAATGACCGGGACATTGGTCGTGGGTCCAGCAGCGGCTGGAGCAGCAGCAGCGGTAGTAGTAGCAGCTGTTGTTGTTGTTGTTGCCTGGATGTTGGTGGTATCTGCTTCTCCGTCCAGCTGAGGCGGGGATCGAATGGGTGAACGGGGCGGCGAGCGGTGCTGGATGGTATATCCCATGGAGGCCGGGCCCTCTTCTATCAGACGCTTTCTGCATTCTTCCCAGGACGTGTCGGTACCCTGACAACGCGGAGTGCTGCAATTGCGAGCCCGGTGTTCAGCCAGTAGTTCTTCATGTTCCATGAGCTTGGCCCAGATGAATCTGTTGCTCCGTATGGTGTTGGCAGCAAAGGCAAGGTCAGGAAGGATGTCGGTTACTCCGTCGAAGAGAGGGAGGCCAAAGATGTCCATGAACCCAACCTGTCCCTTTGCCTTTTTGATAAAGTTGCCTAGCTCTGGCGGACCACCGAAGAGAGAGGTTGCTATACCGATGTTTACTTCCATTTCTCCTTGGTTAGCAAACTCTAGCTGCAGGACGTCGGTCCACTGTTCTGCAACCTTGAATGGGCGTGCCTGAAATTTAAAAAAAAAAAAAAAAAAAAAAAGGTAAATAAAAGTTAGCAAGGGGCTCGACCTTTGAAGTGGGAAAGGCGGAGGAAGGTAAATGGAAAAGCTTACGACGTTGCTGATGTCGGCGCATTTGATGATGAGGGCGCACAGTAGAACTCGGTAGTCTCTGATGTCTTTCTCGATCCAGGAATCCACCTTTCTGCCGTCGGCTGCATACCTACCCCTGAGTTTACCGAGCTCATCGATGAAGTGATTGTGGATGCCCATATCAGTGGCGAGGATAGAGCTAATCATAAGCGTGCGCATCTCCGTATCTTGAAAGACGGCGGGCCAGTGCCGGCGGAGTATCTGGGAGTAAGCAGCGCAGTGAAAGGCCTCGAGAACAGATCTGTCGTTGTAGAGTTGGGCGAGGGGAGCATTGAGCTTGACGAGGAACATGTTGTTGACACCTGGATGGCCTACATCATGACCCAGAGCAATGACAAGGAGTGCGAGGGCGTCAAACGGGGTGACGAGAGATGACATGCCCGCGCACGAGGACCGGGGTTCGCTTCCGAGGGGGAAGGGCGGGATGGCGCCTATACGCACAAGGATGTGGAAGGTCGACTGTAGGACGTCGACTGCATGGCGGAAGTTGTGGTAGAGTATAAAGGAATTGTAAGCCGCGCGGCACGAAAGCACAAACTCCCGCAGAGATTCTACAAGCAGTTAGAAGATGTAACCAACAAATCAAACAATGAACCGGTGAAATAAAAAGAAAGAAAGAAAGAAAAGGATGCTTACCGGAAGAGATGCGCCAGTGTTCGAGGTCAGGTATGGTAAGGGTATGTTCAAACATCAAACAGGAAGCATAGCAAAGTTCATCATCGGTAAAGTCGTGAGCACAGAAATGCCATTCAGCAATGGCAGCCTTGACTTCTTCCTTGCGCTCGTCTGAGACGCAGACGTCACTGATCAAGGAGTCGTCGAGGGCTTCTTCAGGATTGCATATCCTCTTCATCAATTTGGAGACCCTAGAAAAGCCAGTCAGAGAAAAACGAAAGAAACGAGAGAGAGAGAGAGAGAGAGAGAGGAATAGCATACATGGCCTCTCTGAGATAAGCATAGGGTCTTTCATCCTCTGCGGTTGAGCTGACGCCGACCCAGGAGTACTTGCGAATCTTCTGACCGGAGGTAGCCATGAAGCGACTGTTCTCCTTCTGCGCAGCCCTGCGGATTCGGTAGGCATGGATGAGCAGGCCATGGACCCTAGACTGGTCTATGGGCGAGACAAGGACGTCAATGGCACCGGCGTCGAGACAGCGGCTTATCTGGCGGTCGTCCGGACGGCGGGAGCTTGGCTTTGTCGCAGGCTCGACGACATTCTTGCCGCTGCGCAGGACGTGTGCGGAGGAAGAGAAGGGCGAGGGCTGGGGCCGGACGTTCCGTAGGATGGCGATTGGGATGATGGCATGAGGTGTCTCGCGGGCCTGGATGTCTGCGGAGAAGCGCGAGAGTAGGTGGAGTCCGAACAGCTCTTCGGACTCGGAGGAGAATGCAAGACTGCGCCTGGAGGTTGATGGCGAGACTGCGGAAGGCTGTCCCTGAGCCTGAGCCTGGACCTGCTGAGGGAGATGCGGGTGTTGGTGAGGCGGTTGAGGCAGGGATGGAGGCGAGGCGAGCGGCGTGAGGTTGAGGGAAGAGCGGCGGACGTGGGAGGACTCTGCGTCCCCTGAGACAGCGATATCAATGAAGGCGAGGACGGGGACGATGGCAGCGTCTGGGTCGCCCTCTTCACGGCCGGCATCCGTCAGCTCGGCGATCTTGGTAGCGAACGACTTGCCCGAGTTGCACACATACACTGTTCCAGTTAGTGTTAGAAGTAGGAGTAGGGATAGGAGGAGTAGTAAGAGTATTTACCCTGTCTGCAGATGGCGAGGATGCGAGCGAGGTTGGCCGCGAGCTCAGCGGACTCGTGCAGCTGCTCGCCGTCTCTGTCTATCCAGCGCTCGCAGTCGACCCTGTCGTCGAGGTAGACGGCCCAACACGCCGCAGCTGCAGCGTCCATCGTGGTGCGAGGTGCGAGGAGAAAGGTGAGGCGTCCGAGTCGCCTGTCGAGGGCGTGTCTGAGGGCATCCACAGAGGTAGCCGGGGCGTTAAAAAGATGGCCGATGCAAGGCAAAAACGACAAGCCAGGGAAAAAAAGAGAGAGAGACTCGACCAAACGACCAGCAAAGGAGCAGGCAAAAAAGACCAGTAAAAAGAACGACGAACGAAGGACGAGCTGACTCAGGCCCAGAGCAGAAGGCGAGTCAAGGTCATGTCACTCTCTGCTGGCTTGCAGGCCTCTTCGTCGTCTTCGTCTTCGTCTTCGTCTTCTGCTTCAACTGCTTCAACGACCCACGTCGAGCCTCCGCCCCGGGCGACCTTGTCCGGCTTCGACGACGCCGGCTGCTTCTTCGTCTCCCTCTCGCGACTGGGACGGCCGGCCTGGACGAGTTGTCTGTCCCTGCTGAACCGATCACCGACTGGTGGGCGGGGAGGGGGGAGTGTCCCCTTCGCCGGCGCTCGCAACCAAGGCTGGACTCGAACAGGTCGAACGAGAGCGACGGGCGTCTAGAAGTGGTCGGGTGGTCGAGTTGGGTTCGATGCCGCTGGATATCCCTTCCCCTCTCTCGGTTCTCTCTCTCTCTCTCTCTCTCTCTCTCTCTCTCTCTCTCTCTCTCTCTCTCTCTCTCTCTCTGTGGTCTCTCTGCCGGGGCAGCAACCAAGGACGGCGAGGCAGCAGGGCGAGGTCGAGGGAAGGTCGAGGGAAGGTCGAGGGAAGAAGGCCGTCTGGCTGTTCTTTGTGAGGAAGCGAAGTGCGAAGGCGAGGGACAGCAGGAGAGAAGCGCCCGACGCAGCTCGAGCAACAGCACCAACAGCACCAAGGCTTGACTAGGACTTTTCTTCTTCTCTTTGACTTCTCTTTGACTTCTCTTCTTCTTCTTCTTCTTCTTCTTCTTCTATCAACTTTTTGTCTTCTTCCTCGCCAAGACCAGAAAAGGAAAAAAAGGCTCAACCGAACCCGTCGAAGGCTTCTGGAAGGGCCGAGGATGTTTTGGGTTTACCAAAGATACACGCAGAGACGGCGGTTTATTACGGTATCTTACGACAGCGTTACATGTACAGGACAAGAGAACTATCAAAAGACTCGCTTTTAGCGACTTCAAAAAGGACGAAAAAAAGAGAAAGAAAGACAGCAAAAAGGACAGAAGATGGAAGATGAAAGGAAGCCTGGCGCTGCGGGCGAGCATGAGATGTCGCTGCCAACATGGACGCTTCCCTGTCTCGGCCTCGTATTCCCCCTTCCCTGGGTCCCCCGTTCTCGCATCTCGGCCAGTCAATGAGATCTTGCGTGGCCTTCTGGAAGGGCAGAAGAAGACCAGGAAGCGACCAGGAAGCGACTAGGAAGGGCGACTAGGAAAGGCGACGGTGAAAGACGACTAGGAGGAGGGACTAGGACTATGGAAACAAGGAGGAAGACAGACAGCGCTTGCACTGCACCAACACGGCTCAAGGCGTCGACCAACCTGACCTGACTAACGACTTACTCACGGCTGCCAGCAGACTGACTAGAGCAGACGGCGAACCCGAGTTGATCACCGCGGAAGGCGTCCTTAGCCAGCCCACGGCCGGTTGATCCAGCCTGCTCGTCCTTCTTCGGCTTCGTCTCCTTTTGTCGGTTGACTCGTTGTTGTTGGGTGTGTGCCTGCCAACGGCGTCCGTCGTATTTCTATAACCTGCCCTGCCCGCGCTATAGGGAGAACATGCATCCTCGACTCCATCCACACGAGCCGCCTCAAGTCGATCGGCCAGGTTTCTCCAGCCGAGGCCCTCTTCCTCTGCTCCTCTCCTGACATTATTAGCTCCTCTTCCTACAACCGAGTAAGGACAGACTCTGACTGTTCTCCGCTGTCGGCCTGCGCTCTGACTGCAGCTGAGGGATGCGCAGATGAAACATGAAACAGGTCAAGGACGGCATGGCGTGAAGTAGTCGCAGTCGCCCTCGCTGACAGAGCTGTTAGTGAGCAAGTCCAGTTCAGTCGAGGCTCCAAATAGTCAGTTAGCTCCAGGAACCGCCCGCCGCAGCTCTGTGCTTCGACGATGGGCTGGACTCGATCGGCAGGGCGTTGCTTTTCTCTTTCTTCTTCTTTCTCCTTTTCCTCTCTCTCTCTCTCTGCCATCTCATCTCGATGTTCTCCTTCATGGACTTCAACTTCATCTCCTCCGTACTCCTGACTTACGATTTTGTGGGGTTAAGGTTGGTATAGACATGGGACATGGGAGTATTAATAGATGTCTGCATGGATTAAGATGTAAGATGGCCCCTAGAAGGAGAAAAGAAAAAAAAAAGTCTCCCTCTTTTCTCTCTTCTTGACACGTAGTTGCTCCGTACAAGTTATGGATACTTACTCCGTAGTTACTTACCTAAGGTACCATACGGGAAATAAGTAAACCCCCAAAAAAACCGTCCAAGCCAGAAATCTACGCGTGAAGAACCGTAATTCCTTACACTTGAACTTATCTCCATATCTCACCGTATACTCCGTACTCCAGTCCATTATTATTATCCTCGCCATTAATTATTATGTGGCCGAGCCGCCAGTTGGCCATCACGTGCCTAGATGTCACGTGTATCTTTCCAACGTCGGCCTTTCTCGACTATTTTATTTCCTCCTTCCATCGAGGGAGGAGAAGGAGGAGGAGAGT
Organism: Trichophyton mentagrophytes; assembly: GCA_003664465.1. Taxonomy (NCBI): domain Eukaryota; kingdom Fungi; phylum Ascomycota; class Eurotiomycetes; order Onygenales; family Arthrodermataceae; genus Trichophyton; species Trichophyton mentagrophytes. Next base: position 79,376 of record QQSR01000071.1, on the reverse strand, counting down.
CGTCGGTGGTGGAAGGCGGGGAGGAGTCGGAGCCGCAGCAGTCGCAGCCCGTCCAATGACGGCTAATCGAACGTCAGTGCCATATCAGGCTTCTTTTAGAGGGCTATAAATTACATAATAGAGCCGAAGGCTCTCGACAGAATTTTAGCCTATAGGCTAAAGTAATAGTCAAAGGTGGTAATGATATCTATTATCGCAGGAGCCCCGAGTAGGGCAATCCCCTTAAAGTTAAGGGAAATAAGTGCAGGCCACGCCGCCCCTAAAGCCGCCCTGGTGCTGTTGTCAGCCATTTTTCTTGTTGTTGCTGTTGGGGTTGCTGATGCTGGTGCTATTGCTGCTGTTGTTACTGCTGCTGAGGACGAAAGAGAAAGGAAGAGGAAGATTCAGCGTGCGTTCTCCTTTAAAGGCGACGCGTTTGGCCATCGCGGGTTCTGCTGCCACTCACCACCCTCACTACCTCTCACTACGAAAGAGGACATGGCCCCCCTAAGGCTAGAGATACGCATATGCTGGATGTAAGGATGGTACTCTATACCTATGCCGTTAGCCAGGGCTTTCATCTAGCTAATCAGCCAAGCATTGGACATTGATATTCAGGCTCTACTAGATGGATAGGGGACTGGATGAACCATTGGCAAACTCGATACATATTAGATATCTGTTGTTAATACGACGAGTTCCTTGTTATTATTATTCTACATGTATGGGGGGATTATTGCCTCCGGAACAAGTAGAGTATAGCCTACGCCTTACTTCGTGCCTTTTCTGATAGATTACACATACAGGCAGTAAGCAAGCCTTACCTTCCTCTCCAGTGATACTTGGCGTGCTTGTCTCTGGATTTCTCTAGGTACAATATAATATGTATAAAAGGAGAGGAAAAGGTCTCTCTATTTTGGGGAGTTTATGAGGATTCCCAGGATGCAAAGATTGGAGACTATGTGAAAGATAGTTGAGCTGTGAGGAGTTGAAGCATATATAGGGCCTTTCTTAGGGAACATCAAATATTTTCTTCCGAGATACCACGCGGGCTGAAAAAGAAAGAAGTGAAGGAGAAGAAGAGGTGCAGTTTGCCCTTTTATCAAACGTAGCCTCGGGATGAAAATCTTGCGTCAGGGTAACCATTGTCGTATTCTTTGCATTTGGATAACGCAAAACACTTTTAAACAACCACGGTGGACAAGCTTCTTCACGGTTCTGACTATGGAACCCAAGAGGCGGCAAAAGGAAAATCATCATAACTTCCCTCTAGGGGGAATCTGGGTAAGTTTGCATACTCACTTCCACCTTTACCTTTCGGAGCCACCACGTTAACTAGTTAGTATGAAGCGCACCAGCTATCGATGCTCATAAACTCGGTCAGGCTCCTGCAGGAGGATTGTTGCAACCGCTCTTTCCTTGAGCGTCGAAATGGCTATATTGCTTGGTTTACACGTCCACACTCCCAGCTACCTCACCTTCTATCCTTCATTCCCTGGTTCAAGCAGTTTACGTTGTCGTGGTCCAAAAAACTCGACGTGATAATTACTGCTAACTATTATTAGTGCACTAAGTTATCATCACCAAAATACGTATAGTCAAAAGAATATGTTTGTTAATTATACGCAAGTGACTTCTTTTACAGTGGCCGACAAGGTACTTGCAATCTATAAAGTATACCTGGCTGCCAGTTAGCACGTCTCTTTGACAGGCAGAAAAGACAGAAGTCAACAAGGTAAAGTAAGGCGTCATGAAAAAATTAGAGTGTTGTTGCGTTTGTGATCTTCAACGAGAACCCAGATGGGCCCAATTCTCGGGGTTAAAAATGAATAATCCTTCGCCGGGACAGTAGGAAAGATGCAGCAAGAGAGCAAAGAAGCAAAAGAGAAAGATGGACAGGCTTACCGTTTGATTGAAGGGGCTGCGGAAGCGGGACGCTAGTTAGAGTTCGGCAGCCTAAAAAGGGAGTTGGCCAAGTAGCTATATGGGTTAAAAAAGAAATAATAAAAAGAGGTTAAAGGAGGCTTGAGAGCGGATAGTTAGTGCTGAGAGAAGCGAGAAGCTTGCGCTTTGGTGCATTCAGGCTAGTGGTTGATAGATAGATTTATCTCTACACGGCAGTTTAACCGAACAAGTCACCGAATCCTGTTTGTTGTGCCAGTTTGGTTAGCATTACCCCTTTTAACCATAGAAGACGAAAAGGGAAAATAGATTGAATACTCACCACCCTCGTCACTCTCTTCTTCTTCTTCCTCGACCTTGGCCTCCTCCTTGGGCTTGTCTTCCTTGGTCTCGGTCACAGCGGGACCAGTGCTGACATAGGCGTCAGGATTGGCAATGCGGTCCTTGAGCTCCTCAATGGACTCCCAGCTGTACTCCGTCTCAATACCAATGGCAACACACTTCTTATAGGCGTTGATAAGAGAGTGGATGACACTGGGCATGGTGGGGAAGTTGGCGGCCAAAGAGACACAGGCAATGTTGTTGACTGCGCTCTGGAACACGCTGAGCAAGTGGTCCTCCTCAATGTCCAGCACGCTCGAGTCAAACGTCTGCCCGGCATCGTAGATCTGAGCCACAGTCATACCGTACGTGAAGGGAGAGATGTTCAGCATGTTCAGCAGGGTGGCCTCGGATGGACCGACCTTGGTCTTGGCCTCGACAAGACGCAGCTCGGTCGTGATTTCAATGGTTCCACGGGCAATCTTGGTGGGGACACCGAGAGCCTGGAAGAAGGAGGTCTTGCCGGGTTCCATGCCAGTGTTGCCGGCGGGAATGTACACGTCGACAGGGGCAATGGCACCAGCACGAGCAGGAGCAGCAACTCGGTTAGAAATGATCTTTTCACGGATCTCCTTCAAGTCGCCGTTCGTGAAGATGAAGCCGACGTTACCTACACCCTATTAGTCAACCAGCCCTTTGTATATATATCCATCAATTGGTCTTACCCTTGACAAATGGCAACAGGCGTTCATACTCTGGGTTGTCGCTAATGAAGCCCTTCAAGGCTCGACGGACCTGCTCCAGTTAGCACTCCCGCCTCGTCAATTCGTCGCATCCCCTCGGCCGCGGCAGCCTTACCATGGTGTTCTTTCCCATCAACACGACGCCCTCTCCTCGCAGAGCGAGACGGATCTCGTGCATCTGCTGCGAGCTGACATTGTCGACGTTGACGATGAAGATGGATCGGTACTCTTCGAGAAGGCTCTTGAGCTTATCGAAGTAAGCGGCCTTGGCTTCGGATTTGCCCCCCATGTCTTCTTATGATATCTGAAGAGAGGATATTTAAGGGCAAATTGGTTTGTTGTCGATGTTGTTGTTGGTTGTGGTTGGGGAGTTTTTTTTGCGATGTTTTCGCTTTTTGACCTTTTTCGCTTTTTGTGGTTTTTCTTCTTGTGGCTCGCTAGTTGATCACGTGATATACATAACCTTAAATCTGGAAGTAAAAACGACAACGAAAGAAGTTGGATTGAAAAAGGTATCAACTGATATACAGACAAGTAAGTTAGTGTTGCTGGTCCATTGGAGAGATACTTAGTTAACTATCTGTTTTTAGATACTCCTCGCTGCGATTGATCTGTTTGTATCCATAGTTAAGCGCCGCCGGGATGGCGCTTCGCCAGCCAATACAGCGGATAGCACAGCTGCGGCGGGCTCAGCGCGACATCTTTGTCGCCGCAGCCGGACCGAACCTATATACATTCGATGCCCAGGATGGTGCCCAATTGGACGTCTGGCCTGCTCCAGCCGCTGATCAACACTCCCTGGCAGGAGAAAACCAACCTTTAACGAAGGACGAGTCCACCCCAGACCGCGCGGGGACGCCGCCGCCAGAGAAGAAACGCAAGCTCTCACCTACCTCAAACGCAGTCAAAGATGAGAGCAACACTCAAAAGGCCTCCACTACATGGACTACCATACCGCTGCTTCTATGTACGCCGTCTGGTGAACATGTCATTGCAGTTACTGCCGAAGACAAGTGTCTCCGGGTGTTTGCAATAGGCATTGACGGAACATTGAAACAGCAGAGTGAACGGTCAGTCAGCGTTTTCTCACTACATTTTCGCATACAAGACATCGCCCAATCTAACAACCATTACAGAGGCATGCCCAAACGACCCTGCGCCCTTGCACTGGCACAGAACGACTCCGTGATTCTCTGCGGTGACAAGTTCGGAGATGTCTACTCTCTTCCCCTCGTTCCTGATGAAAATGCGAAACCACCCACCACCGTAACAGCCCCTACCCCAGCAGAAGAACCAAAAGCATTCAAGCCCTCTGCCAACCCTCTCACAGTCCACACAAAGAAAAACCTATATTCTCTGCAGCAACAACTGCGCTCGCCAGTTGTCAAGCGTGAGAAAGTCGGGCCTTCATTCGAACTCAAGCTACTGCTTGGCCATGTGTCCATGTTGACCGACCTGGCATTTGTATCAGTTCCAGCTGAATCACGAAGCTATATTCTATCTGCAGATCGCGATGAGCACATTCGTGTCTCAAGAGGACTGCCACAAGCGCATATAATCCACGGCTATTGCCAGGGCCACACATCCTTCATTAGCAAACTGTGCATCCCCTCTTGGTCTCCGGAATTACTGGTTTCTGGAGGGGGGGATTCTTATATCGTTGTCTGGAACTGGCGAGAGGGCAGCATACTGCAGAGAATACCTTTACAGCTGACAAGTCAAAGCAACCCCGCAGCTATTGCCGTAACCGGTATTCGGGCAGTATCCTTTGAGGGTGATACCAATCTATATCAGTTTGCCAAGGGAGTCATTCTTGTTTCCATTGAAGGGTGGGTTCAAACATTCTACCTATACAAATCATCGTCCGTGAACTGACATATATCCAGATCACAAGAAATACTCTCATTCGGCGTCAAATCTGATAACACTCTAGAGCCACTTCCAGCGATTAATGCTTCAGGAAATGTCCTCGATATCACAAACTTGGATGATAAAGGTACCATCATAGTATCGTCAGATCATGTCCATGAACCAGGATCAACCACCCAGCAAAAACCCAGTAGTGAATCCCCAGGCACGCCTTTACAGCAGTTTACAGCCACGGTAAATTCTGGAAGCCTTAGGTGGGAGGAGTCTCACTCTCCCGCTTTGAGTAGAATAAACGCCTGTTCGTCCTTCAGTTTTGATCTTCCCGGAGATGAAAAGGAGAGACAGAAGCAGTTGAAGCAACTGGGGGAGTCGCTGTATTATACTGGAAACCTCCGCAAGAGCGTGCGGGGCGAGGAAGAAGAAAAATAGCCATAGATATATAGCATAGCTGATAGATTTCGATCAATAGCATTTGATACCCTTTCTACCTATAGCTGAAGTCATTTTACATGTGAGTTGGCCTCGTTGGTTAAAGCGTAGGAAATGTTCCGTCATTCCCGGACAACTTTGTAGTTTAACTCAATATTGACTTTGGGGATAATTTTCAACTTCCTCCCCGCAACATCACCAACACCAGCACATTATTCACCCCCATCAACTAGTCATGGCTAACCAATTCGCACCTTTGAAAAACGATCTCCTACTCCGGGCGGCTCGAGGTAAGCTATAAAATACACCGCTACCCCGCCATTGACTCCACGGAACAACTGCTTACCCCTCTATAGGCCAAACCGTCGAGCGGCCGCCAATATGGATTATGAGACAGGGTGCGAACTATCTACAATTCTAACAGGCGTCTACATACCTGACCAGCTCTAACGTTCCCCCTTAGCTGGCCGTTATCTACCCGAATATCATGAGGCCAAAGGAAACAGAGATTTCTTCGAGTGCTGCCGCTCACCGGAAGTTGCATCAACGTTGACCCTGCAGCCCATTGAGCGTTATTCAGGGCTCATTGACGCCGCCATTATCTTCTCTGATATTCTCGTCATCCCCCAGGCAATGGGCATGGAAGTCGAGATGATTGATAAGAAGGGTCCCTCTTTCCCATCTCCGCTACGGACACCAGAGGACGAGCAGTACACACAAGTCCTGAATCGAGCGGTCGACGTGACGAAGGAACTGGACTACGTTTATAAAGCTATTACTCTTACAAGGCAGAAGCTGGAAGGCCGGGTGCCCCTTATCGGATTCGTCGGTGCCCCATGGACGCTCTTATGCTACATGGTTGAGGGAGGCGGAAGCAAGATGTTTGCAGCCATCAAGACATGGATATACAAGTATCCCGACGCGTCTAAGAAACTGCTGCAGAAGATCTCGGAAGTTTGTGTCGAGCATCTCGCACAGCAGGTTAAGGCTGGAGCACAAATGGTTCAAGTATTTGACTCGTGGGCTGGAGAACTTAGTCCACGGTCCTTTGCTGACTTTTCACTGCCATATCTACGGTATGTCTCTGCCAATCTGCCCAAAAGGCTGCAGGAGATGGGCCTGGAAGCTGTACCCATGACTGTTTTTGCAAAGGGAGCTTGGTATGCGCTGGACGAGCTGTGTGAGTCTGGATATAATGTCGTGGGGCTGGATTGGCAGCATGATGCCGCCAAGGCACGAGCGGTTGCAAATGGAAGAGTGGTTCTTCAGGGCAATGCGGACCCGGGATGTCTGTATGGTACAAGGGAAGGGATAACGGCTGTCGTGGAGGAGATGGTGAAGGGCTTCGGAGGCGGGAAGCAGGGTTGGATTGCCAATCTGGGACACGGTATGTCCTGCTCATATCCGCCCTCTCGTTTCCGCCCTTACTAGTACTAATGGTTACCTACAGGAGTTACACCCTTTGTCAAGCCGGATGATCTGAAGTTCTACTTTGAGGAGATTCATCGACTAACCGCTGCTTAGGAGACCAAATCAAGTAAGGTGTTGTTAGCTGTACATACATACCATGGCCATGTCTAAAATAAATATGAACTCTGCGAGCCTCCAACCATATAAATATGCCCTAACTTCTCCCTCCACCCTGCACGCACCTCAGGGGCAGCCATAGCTATCCACAACGCCCAAAACAGAAAACATGTCTCTACTGTAGAGTCTTTGCCTTGCTGTATACACAGATTCTGCCAACCCCCCCCCCCCCCTTCCCATTCGGGAAAATGCCAAGCCTATTTCATCTTACCTAAGCGCGCGTGATTTTTGCTTCTTTTTCTTCTTCTTTTGGCAAATTTGAACCTCACTTTGTTTTCTTCTTCTTTTTCTTCACATCTGTCGTCCTCTGGATCTCTTTCAAGCCTCAAATTCGCGGCGGCTTTCAAGTGCTGCTTCTGCCTGGTCGCTTTCGGCGCTGCTGAGTCAGGTCGTGGAAGCGCAGAGAAAGCACTGGAGAGCCGTGGAAGCCTCCAGAAGCGCAACGCCACATGCCTAGCAGGGGCGTTGGGTATGGTACGGTAAGCTACTTGATCGTCATATTTCGGCGCACTCCCTCCTCACCTCTTGACATTGCTAACAAGAATATAGCTGCGACACCTGCACTCATGCGAGAGACAGCTTCAACGAGTCTATCCTTAAAAAAAAGCATTCCTTCACCCCTGTATTTACCGAGATATTCTTTGCTGCAGTCTCTTCCAATCTTGAAAAAAGTACTGTGGCTGGACTGGTAGTTACCAACGGAACACTTGACCCACCGCGGGCCTCGCATCCTCTCTGACTTTTTTTTCCCTGCCGCCGTTCATCAGCTTCAGCGTCGGCGTCAATAAATCCATCGGTTTAATATACCTTCCACCCTCACCCTTCCTCTTTTTCGACCCTTCAACTCCTGGATTTTAATTCCAGAGTCATCACACAACCTCCTTGTTGGTCTGGTCGCCTCCCTTCATCACAACTCTCATCATCAGACCCCCTAGAGAAGCAACAGCCTCGCTCCTAGCCTACCGCGTAGGAATTCAACTACCCCTCTCAAATCCGCATATCTATTATCTTCTCCGTCTTTCTCTATCTCAGTAGACTCTTCAGCGAGTCAATATGGTGAAAGAAACCAAATACTATGACACCCTGGGGGTATGCCACCATATGTCAACAATAATCTTTGATCAAGAATAGCAAAACTGACCTCGCTAGGTTGCTCCAACAGCCACAGAAGCAGAGCTCAAGACCGCCTACAAGAAAGGCGCCTTGAAGCACCACCCAGGTATGTATCTATCCTCTTTCGTCGGAGTTATGTTTGCGCTAACAGACCTGGTTAGATAAAAATGCGCACAACCCTGATGCTGCGGAAAAGTTCAAGGATCTCTCCCACGCCTATGAAATCCTTTCAGATCCCCAAAAACGTGCCCTCTATGACCAGTACGGTGAAGAAGGCCTTGAACAAGGAGGAGGTGGCGGCGGCATGAATGCTGAAGACCTCTTTGCCCAATTCTTTGGCGGCGGCGGCGGCGCTTTCGGTGGTATGTTTGGCGGCGGAATGCGTGAAACCGGACCTAAGAAGGCGCGCACAATTCACCATGTGCACAAAGTCAGCCTCGAAGATATCTACCGTGGAAAGGTCAGCAAGCTCGCTCTTCAGAAGTCCGCTATCTGCTCCCAGTGTGATGGACGCGGCGGTAAGGAGGGGGCCGTCAAGACTTGCGGACCCTGCAACGGAACCGGTATGCGTACCATGATGCGCCAGATGGGCCCTATGATCCAGCGCTTCCAAACTGTTTGCCAGGAATGTGGTGGTGAAGGTGAAACTATCCGGGACCGCGACCGCTGCAAGCGCTGTCTTGGAAAGAAGACTGTCCTCGAACGAAAGGTCCTACATGTACACGTTGACAGAGGTGTCAAGACCGGCCACAAGATCGACTTCCGTGGAGAGGGTGACCAGATGCCAGATGCCTTGCCTGGAGATGTTCAATTTGAAATTGAACAGAAGCCACACCCCCGATTCCAGCGCAAGGATGATGACCTGTTCTACCAGGCTAATATTGATCTTCTCACTGCATTGGCTGGTGGTACTATTAACATCGAACATCTCGATGAACGATGGCTCAGTGTGACCATTGCTCCAGGCGAACCAATTACACCAGGTATGTCCCGTTCCTATTATAATATATTCCTTCCTAACATCTAATACTAACCTGTCTTGTTCCCGTCAACAGGTCAAATCAAAGTGATTCCAGGCCAAGGAATGCCGTCTTACCGCCACCATGACTTCGGAAACCTCTATATCCAATTTAACGTCCAGTTCCCAGAGAAGGACCAGCTACAGAACCTCGAGCTACTCGAGAAAGTTCTACCACCACGTTTGACCCAGGAAATGCCCCCACCAGACAGCATGGTAGAAGACTTTGCCTTGGAGAATGTTGACAGCAACGGCGGCCAGGCCAGGGCTCAGGGAGCGGCCAGAGGAGACGACGACGAAGACGATGGCATACCGCCTGGTGCGGAGAGAATGCAGTGCGCATCCCAGTAAGCAGAACGAATGAAATTCCAGGCGATGCCCATGCTTGGTGGTTCCACGAGGTGTGATGGTGAAGTGTGCGATGATGCGTTGAATGATAACGAACTGAGAAACAAAAAAAGAGATATCAAATGTGGTCGGTGGTCGGGAAACTTATAATTTCATGCATTCGATCGGCGAATTATTTTTTTTTTTACTTCCTATTTCTCTCTCTCTATGTTTCTTGCGACGACTTCCCTGATCCATTTTCTATTTCGTTACTTTCACGCCCTCATCGAAGTCTAATTCAACCCCTTTTGCTTTGTGCTTTTATTATACTTGTTCTGTTTGTGTGCTCGAAATAGAACGAATCCATTTTTCCTTCATGATTTTTACTCCTGATCCTGTCTTTCGTCTGTCACCAGTGCTCTTGTGTCTCTAAGCATAGTGTAGTGAACTACTTTTCTACAATTTGTAGCGAGGAGAAGATAGAGAAATAGACGGTATGTTATGCCCAATTAGAGCAGCACATATGTGTTGCGTTTTACTGCCTTGGTCACTCAGCTGGCAGGATATTGCCCTTATGTGCGTACTGTATACATACAATCCTTTGGGACTAAATCCTTCGGCAACCTCAAACCTAACGCACTTATTGAACTCATTCCAGTTTATAGCCCTAGCATATGGTTCATTATAGAAAAGTCTCTCGTGAACTAGTTATGCTAATGTTTGACCCTTGCAGGAATGGTAACAAACGTCAGATATCCTAGGATAGAAACACAGAGTCTAAACTGGAGAAGAATCACGGTTTCTGGTTGGTATAAGCACAATAGAACAGAACGCTATTATTACCGACTGCTTGGGAGGGGATACGTCTCCAGGATCGTAACTTTTCGAGCAGGGGCAGAGATAGGTTTGTTGACCAAGAACTATCTACATTTTGCCAAACAAACAGCATAGAGGAGCGTCTTGTAAGGAACAGGTGGTAGATATCCCTATCTCCCGGTGGGACTTCAGGGATGACTACAGAAATATTGGATGGAAGATGAAGGAAACAGCTTTCCGATGATAGTCCCGATACATGTTGAACCAGCGTCGATGGAATAGGGTATTGATGAACGTCCAAGCATTTATCTCGTCTCAACTATGAGGTCATACTCCCCCGGTTGTTGGACAGGTCATCTCAGAGGTATAGATTAAACGGACAATTTCTCGCCGTTCGATCAGGTCAGCGAATGCTCTGAACACGAATTACAGGTCCATAGGCCCTGCTCATCTACCTGCTGTTTTCAGTCAAATGTTGATGCTTTTCCTCATCAGCATCACTCATGCTAAAATTGGAAACTGATCAGGCCACTCCGTCGAGATCACAACGACACACCGACAGCCTTACTGAGTACGTATCCATTCACAAGGCCCATATCACTATGTCTGCGAAGAGGACATAGCTACGAGTCTCGTGGAGATTCTCGTGGAGGCTGTGGCGGACGTTGAGTTTGCAAAATTCGCTACTTGCGGTAATGATAGCTATACCCAGGCGGGAATATATCCGGAAAACAACTTATGTATACTTGTGGGGTAAGGGGGGTAAGGTAGACAGAATATTATTAAGTATATTGTAATAATAATAATTCTGCCGACCTTCTTACTCGTGTCTCGCTTCTTAGCTTCCGGATGTCCGCTTCCATGGGCAAGTTGGGTCATTCATAATAACGGCACCTGCAATATATACTCCAAGTGCGTTCGCGTCATTTTGGGCCTATGGGAACGAGAGACCGGGTTTTTCTCATGCACGTTGCTTGATCGTCATTCAAAAGGCTATGGGGGTATCTTAACCCGTGGGATATTTGGGTGACAAGGACTGTGGAGTCCTTCGATATGTGCCTGTGTCTTGCTCAGGCGGCAATGCGTATGTCGTCGTGAGCGGCGGTCTTGTCAGACAAAGAAGCAACGAAAACAATCAAAACAAACTCAGGGCCAAGGAACATATGGCGGCACCAGAGATGCCTACTTAAGTTCAATATCAGGGTTTAGGCCAAGGGTCGGGCGGTATTCTAGACATGGTTGTCTAATTCGTGGGGTATGAGGCAGGGGACGGTCCCAAGACGCCGCCAGCCTGTGTCTCGTCCTCATGCTATGCGACATCATCAGGAATAACAGCAGGCGGGAAAATATCCCACCACCGTGACGATCGTCTAATGTGCACCTCATCGAGTAAAGAGCTGTCGGTGCTTGCGTTGGTATTCGAGCTCTGGGACTGTTTATCACGCGGGTGAGGCCGATCAGATATATTTTTGGGATGTGCCGAACAGTCCACAAATTTCCTCGGAGATGGATGGGATGCTGCGGCCAATAGGAACCACGGCACCTTCTTCCCCCCAGTCGATATACGCTCAAGGTTGAACTGGTTTTCATATAAGTATTGACCGAAGGTGCAGATAAAACAGGGCAGGAGACGAGGTTAGTTCCGCTGGCTTTACAGAGTAGTCCGTACGGAGGAGTTGATGTTGAATAATATCCAGACAACAGAACACTCCTGGCGCCGAGAGAGAGAGAGAGACAAGCTCACCCAAGAAAGCGATAGCTGGCGCCCCTCCCGGTGGCTTGCTTCGACAAGACAAACCTGACTCCTCCACCGACATTTCCAAGAGGACCTCATGTCAGTTGTCCTCTGGGGAAAGAAACAGCCAAGGTCGCTTATAGAGGCCAAGAGGAAGCTTCTCCGAACAAGATACATTGGCAGCGTGCGGTATTAGCCAATGGTACAAGTTCAAAAAGAGAGTTGAAAGGGGGAAGTGACAGTTCCTGTGCCAAGGGGATGGGAAGTCGCTTCTTCTTCGCAAGCAGCTTTCGAGCTTCCAAGCTGTGTGTCTTCTGTGTGGCCCTTTCGAGCACCAAGTCCATAAGCTACATATCGGTCAAAAAGCAACTCTGCGACTTTCTTCTTTCCCCAGAAGAATGAATACACCAATTCCATCCAGCACGTGAATTCTGCATAACAACGCAAGCTGGTGCGACTCTTTGATAGGCGGGTAGTTTTCCCCGAGGGAAACACTAAATATAGGCCGTATTATTGAGAGAAAGCCGGCCCAGCAAAAGGAATCCTCTCTGTCCAAGAGATGTTGCACATCTCCTCCAAGACCAAGATTGGGTTTCATGGAAAAAGCAAGGTGAACCTGCTGGAGACGAGACGACCGATTGAAGGAATCGCAAGAAGTCGAAGAGAACTCCGTACGTATGGTGCTCCGAGAGGGCGGCGTCACCCTCGCCCTCGGAGGACCTGCGAGATATCTTGCTCTCAGTAGATAGCTGACTGGGCCGTGTGACATCCCTCTCGATACCTGCTAGAGGCGCACCAAACGTGTATATATATATATATATACCCTCCGTAGTTAATTACAGAGGTACAACTGTATGCATAATCAGAAGGGCGTTGCTATCAGGGGGTCAGCCGCAACCCCCTGTCTGAAGGAACAAGAGCCCATTACGTACGTGTTTTCCGTCATATCTCAGCGCAGCGGCCTGGTTAATACTCTCGTAACTATTCCCGTACCTTAACAGTACCGGCAGAGCAATAGAGTTTTCGGCAGATTTAGGTTTGCCCGTGGCAGTTGCTTGGGGGCTTCCACAGCGAGCCAGCGATCATATCGTGGATGGTAGAAGTTGCGTTAACTCCGGGAGAGAGCAAAGCAGGGCTTGGGGAAGATGACGAACGGAGGACGCAGAATACCCCGAAGAGCAGGAGTTCCGAGGCCACCCCGGAGATAGGTAGTCGATGCTGCTCTTTCCGGGCAGCCCGCCACTAAACAGCACAGAAGAAGGACATGGCGGTCGGCGGCTTTGCTGTCGTCAGTACGGGGTAGATCTGCCTGGAAAGGGTCATGGTAGGCATGGACGAGTGGCATGCATGGCTCGTTTATCAATACGATAGGCCCGACCTCTGCAGGCGTTGGAAAACCGCAAGGAGATCGACTGCTTGGGCGAAGCGCAAATCGTCCAAACACACAAACAAATCAGTATGCTGCACAATGAATATCAATTCACCGATATTGTTCTTTATAGAGCAGGCAAGGCACATGGCGAGCACCACCTTTTTCTTCAGTGATCCGTTCACATTGACATTATTGCAGATGTGGCCTCGACACCAGCCGGAATATTGCATCGACCTTCTTTTTACATGCAAGCGCACAAGCACGGCAAGCGCAACATCCTTCTTGAAAAAGGACTTCTCATCTTTGAGGCAACTGAAAGAAGAAAAAGTAAATAATGTACTCCGTAGAAATGTGTAATACGAGGACCAGATCGATGCTTTTGATGCCTCATTCTCGGAAAATTCACGAGTAAATATTGCACTATCAAGCGAGCACTTTAGGGCTATCGCCAGGAATTATTGCCTTCTTCTTTCACAGACTTGGGGGGACCACTGTATGCAGTGTTTCATTTGAGTAAAGGCGCTCGGTGGATGAATGATAGCCTGTTAAACCATTTAGCGAGGAATCAGCGGACGAAGCAGTTTAACTGCCTAAACGGTTAGTAAATTGCACGGGGGGCAAGGCGAAATGCAGGAAATTGTTTGCTCAATATGACAGAAAAACAATCATAAATGTGATGTTGGTGAGATATGAGATATCTAGGGGGTAGGGAAAAAGCATGCCATATTAGGCTGAGACAGCAGATTGCAGCCCTCAGTGCAACATTCATCGCGTATACAAACAGGTCATTCTTCTTCATGAACCTCGACACGCCTGGTGTGATGCGAGGATATGAGGACTTGCTTCACAGTCAAGCGCAGTAAAGAAGGATGAGCGAACTGGACGTGTGTGCATCCGCTTCCTCCCGTCTCATCCAGCCCTCGGTCTCAGCCCATGTATCCTAGAATAGTATCTCCGTGTTCCAGGCATATCAGGGCATCGGGCCTGATATACTTAAGTAATAATATCAGCGTTGCATGGGAGATATTATTAAGTTAGGCTAATACATTTGGAGCTGGAAGAAGCCCACTACACTCATGGGATCTGATCCACCTGTGTCAGAAAGACATTTGCTTGGCCGGGCGCAGATCGTGCCTTGTCAGACTGGCTTTGCTTGCGACAGAGGAGTTATCCAGAGAAAAAGCAAAGAGAGCTTCTGGTGTGCAAAATTCTAGAACAAGTTATCATCGCACGTTGAAAGAGGGATGGGGTGTCTGGCGAGACCAGATATTTGCCGGACATTATAGCTGCAAGGTCGGATAAAATTAGTCAATTTCCCTTTGATGTCGATTTATTGCATTGCGGCGGTGTGACCGCTACTCGATGTGTCTTTTGGTTGTCTAGAACACTGCTCTGTACCACTTTTATTCCCCCTTTTTTATCGTTGCTGCGATGTCGCCCGTATGGTCACGATTTAAGGTGTAAAGATAGATTTCGATTAGGGCTGGTTGGCCCAAACATAGACTATTTTTCTCGTGCAGAGGATTAAACCGGCGCCAGGGTTGCAAGACGTATTCGGGACGACCATGGCCCAGACAGTATACGAGTGTTCGAACCATTCCCACCGCGGCGTTTTACATCTCGTTTCAACCGCCTCCTTGGTCCATTATTATTATTATATCTGCTGTTGAGCGATCACTGCTTCAGTTAACTGTTCCGGAACATTTATCGAGAGCTTCTTTCTGTATTATTGTCGGGCGAGTTCGTCTGCTGCATGTCAGTTACGCAGGATTACATGAATCACGGCGTTGTTATCCGCATGAGCCTATTCTGACTCCATGCGGTCAGGTTAGTTTCTATCTTCTGTGAAACTGTCGAGCAGGCACCGGCAGATATTCATGCAGTGGCAACCTGATATAGGGGTTCACCATGCCCTTTACCACCTTGTCCTGTGCCCCGCCCCCTCTATATGGCACGTACACTCTTTGGTCTATCGATTTCGGGCTTGGTACTCCGTAACTTGGGGATCGCTTTCCTAGGAATCTTGAGGATGCCTCAAGACCCTGTGTGTGGCAAGCCAGGGCTTGGTTTAGCAATCAAGACTGGGATAGTATATCTCCTTTAGCGATGTCGCATGGCGATACGAAGATATTTGGTGGGACCATATGTGAATCACGATACAGCAGAAGTGTGCATCAATGCATCACTATAGAGTGCCGAGATGGCCATGGATGCCTCTGATCCAAGAATTGATTCCAAGTCATGCTGTAGCCGCAGCTGTATTTTCCCGAGAGATGAATTTTCAAACAACCTAGTTACTCCGTTCTATCCGATGACTCCTGGTGAAAAAAAAAAAAATGTGAAATGGGTCCCGATATCTGAATATCACCCAAGAGGAGGGAGAGGGATCTTCTTTTGATGAAGGGTTCTCCATGAGCCTGCGTTCCAGACAGGCATTTGAAGGGCTGATGATGTGGGGAAAAGGAGGGTGAGATTCATGTTCCGTTGATGGGTGAGCGATGAACCGATGATGAACCATGATCGAACCAGATCTTCTTCTCAGACGCTGGCCAACAAGATGATTTCTATGAACTCCCCCAAGACAACCCGGTTATACCGTTCTCAGTACTCCGTAGGCGGAAACTATCGGACGGCTTTGAGGGCGACACCGTTGCGCAGTGCATCAATATTCGGGCCTGAATGCTGCATTTCCTTGTTGTACAAGAGGTAATTCAAGCATTTTATGCTTTCAATCAATCCTGGGCGTCGATGATAACCGGTCAAGGGACCAGGGGTGGACAATTCCATCTATCCAAAAAAATCTTGTCTTTGATCCCTGAGTGTTGCCAAGATAGCATAAGTTACTCGTGTTGAGTAATTCTTTCGTGTTTTTGTGAGGGCGAACGAGGGCAGTGTTGACAGCATGTCACTCTGTACAGATATGTCGGCAGTTGTTTCAAAACGGGAAGATACGATACGGCATTTGTGACAGAACCCCCTTGTAGAAAATCCCTGTCTGCCATGGGCGAAAGAGTACCAAACGCTGGGGTAGGGGTTCGTGTTGTGGAGATCACGTTTCTTGTTCCTCTTATCTCGGCCATCAGCCGTGCAAAATATATGTTGGCTGAATAATTTTGGATGGAACGGTTCCCTTTCAACAGTTGTTAACAGAACTGTCCGGGCCAGAGGATGACCGGTCAAGCTATGGGCAGTCAATGACCGCCGAGCTGATCAGACAGGGAACCCCGATCAGACAACTCTTCTTTAACTGGTTAAGTAATGGCAACTCTGGCAATTAATTCCAGACAGCGCAGAACGCGGCCTGGTGACCGAGCAGGATGCCTGCTGCCGGCTTTCCCTTTCTCCTGCCCAACATGCCAACGCCAACATGCGAACTGCCAGCCCAGGCCCTAGGTCTGCGCAGAATCGGTGAGGCACTCGCTCCCTTTGGCTGTGTAGCTTCAAGCAGCACCTTCGTCGTGTAAGACCGTGGCGGCGGCGCCGCTTGATTCTCGATTGGTATGAAAAATGTTGACCACAGCAAGTTAAAGCACAAACGCCTCCTTTTTTTTGGCGAGAAGGTGACCAGGGCGATAAAGCCAGGTTCTGCAGCCCGCCAGCTCCGTTTGCTCACTTCGTTGTCGTCTTTTCTTCTTCTTCTTCTTCTTCTTCTCTGCTCTCGATCCTCGGTCTCCAGGGAATTCAGGTCACATGATAACCCGCTCGTTGATGCCGACTGCTGGCCGATGTGGCCGTATATACCGTGTAAAGTGCAACGTGATGGTGGTGTTTCGGTCCGCAAGGGGAATGGAAATGTTGGCGTATCGTGAAACGGCCGGGTCGACCCTGATCTGCCTCTCCCTGGCCTTTCTCTTGCAACCTTTCTAACCGCTAGTACGGCAGCCAGACAGCTTTGCCCATTAGCCTTGTTGCAAGACCCCTGCTTGCTCCAGGATTCTCCATATATTAGTTTGTTATCTTGTCTGCATAAAAGGAAAAAGCAATATGGGACCCCCGGGAGAGAAAAAATAGGAATACGGAGCAGTCCCCCCCATAACCGCGCCAAGGACTCCTTTCGAAGCCCTGCAAATTCTTATCTCGAAACCCCCTGTTGAGATCTGCCCTGTGTGAGTTGTTCTTGTTGTCTTGGAGTATCATTTCAGCCCATCCCATACACGAGGTTGCCACAAGGTTGCGAAACATCGCTATATTTGTCGAACCGCACTCTTGCAGTGTAAGTTATCCGCATACTTTTTCCGGAGAGCTGAAAATTTAGTCATGTGTATCAGGAAATTCTCGACAAGTTGCTCTGAGCTGATCGAAGCCAGAGTACTGTCTCTGCTGTCCATGTATCCATCCATCCATCCAGACACCCCCGTTGCTACGTGACCAGCAAGAAGGTTAGCGACCTCACGCATCATCTGTATGATGTCGTAATAGCTGGCGGATGAGCTCGTACGGGGTCGGGGAAAGTGGCTGTCAAACCCCATCCCTCTCGCCTGAGATGTTTCTTTTCTTTTGCCCTTTCTTCTTTGGCATCTTGCTCTCTCTCCATTTCTGCAGACCGCCCGCCCATACCACTGGGAGGTCTGATCGTATAGTTATCCTCATCGTATTTAGTGGATCCCTCTTACCAGCATCACAAGTCTCTTCCCCTTGAAGAGGACTGGCTGACTGGATCGGGGCCACGGGAGAGATTCGCCTCTCGGGCCTTGCTTGACTCAAAACAGGCCGTATATATACTTTGGATACACGGGGCTTGGAGAAGGAAGGAAAAGAGGCTCGCAGGCCCTGCCACACGTAGAACGGCAAAAGAAGCTTGTCGAATCCGGTATGATGCCATCCTCTGGCGCCTTGGGAGAGCTTGAGTTCATCCTATAAGCTGCGTTGACTTAACCTTCCTTGGCGTACAACACTGGCTGAGAATCTTCGTTTGAACAAGATGTCGACCAGAGGCTTGACATCGAGTAGCGTTTCTTATCACTGCTTTGTGGGCGTCGACGAGATGAACTGCTCACTCGGCGCCGATACCTGGGCGATATCAAGCTCTTTTTAGGGGGAACATCGAACGTTATGAAAATGCTTGGTTGCGATCAGCCTTCAGACTCTCCAGGCATCGATTTCTCACCCCCAGAACCGTTGGAAGGACAGGCAAACTCCCTTCGTGTTCAGACTTTGCTTTTTTGCTGCCTCTGCTGTCCATTTTTATTTTCTTCTTTCTTCCGCTTCACCACCCTGCGACTGCTCCGGCCCTTTTGGGTGAGAGACGGTCTCTCTGTATCCATCCATCCTTGTAGCGGTTATGGCTGGAAATTAAGCTTGTTGCCTATCCCTCCGGCCTAGGACGGCATGTACAAGTAATTGATTTTTGCAGATGCAAAGTGACTCCCCCCCCTCTCCTCCACTTAGTCTCATTCTTCCTATTTTTGCAGTTTGAGGGAAACAACAGGTGCAGCTGTGTGATCCACCATCCTGATGGCTGCGGCGACACTTTCTTCTCCCTGACCTTCGACCATGTTTCGCTGTACGGTCAAAGGCGGAAACTGTCTCCCTGGGTTTCCGTGGCCCATGGTTCTCCACTCCCTTGCACTGTCCTGTCTGGCCCGTTTCCCATTGATTGCGTGACTTCCCGCCAGTCGCAGGAGGTACATGCTCCGCCAGGAAAAACCTCTTATCGATCTATAACTTAAATTCACCTCTCAGGTCGAAGGCCGTAGCAGGAAGTTCATAAATATGGTCCAGTCCTCCGCTGTTTCGATCCTCCTCTAGGCTCTCTCCCCCCTTCTCCTTTTCCATTCTCACACCTCTTCTTCTCTCCCTTCGTCAGCGAGCTGGTGGGTTGCAATCCTTCCAAAGGGATTCGACCAGAGAAACAGTGCCTGCCTTCCCCAGGGTCATTTTTAGTTGTTGGAATAGCATCTTGTATCAGACCGATAATGGGTACTCGCTAGACCTCTCGCCTTTCCAAGAAGATCCCGTTGATCATTGAGCCCGGTAGCTCTACCTCTTCGCCTTTCACAAAATTAGAGCATTCAATATCGTCCTCGCATTGAGAAGCTCTCCTTCGGAACCTTGACCGCTTTGGCTCTTCATAGTATCTCAAGAAACCACTCCGGAGGAAACGAGGTAGCAGGACAAATAAACCTAGCTGCAGGTCCAGCTTCCGTTTAGTATACCATTTTGCTTCACCGATCAATCGTTGCTTCACACAATGGCGTCTTCCGAGTCTCCCGAGTACCAGACGAAGATGCAGAAGTTGGGTGCCGGCGTCAAGAAGGTCCTTGGCCTCAAGGATGAATACCCTGTTCCAACAGACCCCGTGACCCGGGGCGAGTCGACCTTCTCGGTGCAGTCGGCAGAGATGTACTTCGACCAGGACCCGACGACGATGGAGTACTTCCGCGAGCTCACCCCCAGCGGCGAGGATATGGTCAGGTATCTGACCAGTCTGTTCCCGTTCCTTAACTGGATCAGCAGATATAACCTCCAATGGCTGATCGGTGATCTTGTTGCTGGTAAGTGCTCAATCAAGGACCCCTATCAAAGTCTATACATCACTAATAAACAACCATAGGCTTGACTGTCGGTGTCGTCGTCGTTCCTCAGGGTATGGCCTATGCCAAACTCGCTCAGCTTCCTGTCCAGTTTGGCCTGTACTCCTCCTTCATGGGCCCCTTGCTCTACTGGCTCTTTGCTACTTCCAAGGATATCGCTATTGGTGTATGTATATCCAGTCTCGATATTTTTTCTAGTCGGAAACTAACGAGCTATATAGCCTGTTGCCGTTGTCTCGACCCTGGTTGGTCATATCATCGATAAGGCAAGAGTTGAACATCCCGATGTTCCCCCGGAGGTTGTTGCGTCCGCCATTGGTGTTGTTGCTGGTGGTATCATTGCCTTTATTGGTTTGATCCGATGCGGCTGGATCGTTGACTTCATTCCACTCACCGCTATCTCTGCTTTCATGACTGGGTCCGCTCTTAGCATTGCTTCTGGCCAAGTGCCATCCCTGCTCGGGCTCAGTGGCTTCAACACTCGAGGCACTACTTATGAAGTCATCATTGGTTCTCTGACGCATTTGCCGAGTGCTAAGATCGACGCTGCTATGGGACTCACTGCCCTTTTTCTCCTTTACTTTATTCGATCGGGGTGCGCCTACATGGCCAAGCGTCATCCTTCCAAGGCGAAGGTCTATTTCTTTGCTTCTACGCTGCGCGCAGTCTTCGTCATTCTTCTATACACCTTTGTCAGCTTCTTGGTTAACCGAAACCACCGAATGAAGCCAATTTTCAAGATCTTGGGCGTTGTTCCACGAGGTAATTAAAATTGGGACAAAGTTGTTGCAAGCTATTATAATGCTAACATAACTGATAGGCTTCCAAAATGCTGGTGTCCCTGCCCTTAACTCGCGCGTTCTGAGCACATTCTCGGGTGAAATTCCAGCTTCCGTCATTGTCTTGTTGCTTGAGCACATTGCCATCTCCAAGTCATTCGGTCGTATTAATAACTACACCATTAACCCTTCCCAAGAACTCGTTGCCATTGGTGCCAGTAATATGCTTGGTCCATTCCTCGGAGGATACCCGGCTACTGGTTCTTTCTCCCGTACTGCTATTGCCTCTAAGGCTGGAATTAGAACTCCATTTGGCGGTGTTTTCACTGCTATGGTTGTTCTCCTAGCTATTTATGCCCTTCCAGCTGTTTTCTTCTATATCCCCAACTCTTCTCTCTCCGCCGTTATCATCCACGCTGTTGGCGACCTAATCACTCCTCCAAACGTTGTTTACCAGTTCTGGAAAGTCTCTCCGCTTGAGGTTATCGTCTTTATTGTTGGTGTCTTCGTTTCTGTCTTCTCCACCATCGAGAACGGTATCTATGCTACCGTTGCTTTCTCCTTGGCTATTCTCCTATTCCGCCTTGTTAAGGCAAAGGGTGAATTCCTTGGACGCGTCAAGGTCAACTCTGTCCTCGGCGACCATGTACTGGATAACGACGGAAAGTATGGCACTTTTGATGACAACTCGGGCATCCCTGGAGGATCAAGCAGTCGCAATATCTTCCTTCCTCTCAGCCATCGCGATGGTTCTAACCCTGATGTTCAGGTTGAGCATGCTTCGCCTGGTATCTTCATTTACAAGTTCTCTGAAGGATTCAACTACCCTAATTCCAACAGTTATCTTGATGATTTCGTCGCTCATATCTTGGCCAAGACTCGTCGCACAAACCAGAATGCGTATGAGCGCATGGGTGACAGACCCTGGAATAACCCTGGACCCAAGCGTGGCGAGACTGAGGCTTCGACTACCGATCTGCCAACCCTCAAAGCTGTCATAATGGACTTCTCTTCTGTTAACAATGTCGATGTCACCTCTGTCCAGAACTTGGTCGACGTCAGAGAGCAGCTCGACCGACATGCCGCTCCAGATGTTGTCCAGTGGCACTTTGCCCATGTAAACAACAGGTGGACTAAACGTGCTCTTGCTGCTGCTGGTTTCGGTTACCCCACCTCCCCTGCAGGAGCTGAGATCGCAGCTCCACGCTGGAAACCAGTATTCAGTGTTGCTAGCATCGATGGATCCAACAGCTCCACCGGCTCCCTTGAATTGGACCCGAAACACTCCAGCAGGATCCATGACGAAGAGATTGGAACCATCACACCAGCCTCGCAAGCACCCACCGAACAGGTGGAGATCTGCAAGGATGGCGTTTACCACAAGGAAATTGAGAAAGTTAGCGGCTCTCGAGGTGCTGTTGTGAACAGCATGAACCGCCCTATGTTCCACGTCGACCTAACCAGCGCTCTTCAAAGCGCTACCGCTAATGCCCTGCAATGATACCAATTTGCTGCATAAAAGTCTTCACACGAATACGTTGATAGAGTTTCGTGTTTGAACGACATTTCGTGTCCTGTTTCTGCTTCTTTTTGTCTATATTACATATACTCTCTTGTCGCTTTGTGGGTTCTTTTCCCTCTGATTTTGGATTAGATACTTTTTTTCTGTGTTTTATTTGTTTGGAAATACCTCTCAGCGATTACATGAGGATTTTGGAGTTAGCCTGGTGCCTTCGAGGACACTTAATTTAGCCTCAACTCCCCTACTTATATATAATGTGGGGCACGAAATATATATACCTATTATATATTATATATACTTTTACTTCACTTATCATTAATTCATCAGTCTGTTGCTTATTGGGGGGTTAATACTCACTTGATTCTCGAGATCCCCTGGAGCACTTTCGCTCTCTTCTCGCCTATCTCGTTATCTTGTTGCCCCAAATGAGGCTCAGCTGCAGCCCCAATACGAGTGTCTTCCCTTTTTAGGCTAGTAAAGAAGCTTAAATCAACTTTGCCCCTGGCACATGGTCCGAGCTTCCTGCTGACTTCGCAGTGATTGCCAGAAGAAGTTAGATTCGTTGTGAATTAGTCAGCACGCTGCCCTTCAGCCTGGGCTGTGCAGATATAAACCCTTTACCCTTTCTGGTAGGAGTTGCGACCTCTCGGGGTTTCAACTTCTACAGCAAGCCCTCTTGATATTTTGTTTCAAGAGTAGAGAGGCAACTCGCTAGATGGGGCCCATAGCTCTCTTAGTTGCGGCAGTAATGTTTCTGCCTGAAGCTTCGTTTTACCAACAAAGTACCAACATGTCAATCCCGGTTGACCGTGCGATTGATTGCCTGCTTCCTAAGATGGCTCACCTTCGCAAGGCAAACGACTATGTTTGCTTGCGATGGTTCATGGGTGCTATATTGTTTTGCGCTGCAGTTGAAGAGTACGGTCGTCACCCAAACGATTGGTTGTGACCTGTCTGCGGTCAGTGGCTGTACACACAAGGATACTCGTATCCACACCTGCGCACCAAGCTTTTCCGGACCTTCAAGGGAATTAATGAGGCTATCTCGTTATGGAAATTTACTCGTATCGAGTCTGTTGGGCCATGGTATATAGACCTATGCCGTTTCCTCTGGAACGCACCTTTCGTCCACCCCCCACGATATCAACAAGATCACTCTCAACAAGATCATTCCCCTGTGCAATTCATATAGGATTGACCATAACTTCCCCTTTCCTCTCATTCCCCTTCACCATCTGGTGCACAAAATGCTTATATATAAAGCAATCAAGAAGCGCCGCGAAGAAAACCAGCCTGGTTCTGAGTCAGCCGTTAATTCGGAGAAACACAAGGAGAAGAAGCTGTGTTCGCATCGTCTGGGAAGCCAAAGCCAAACCTCAACCTCACCATTATTATCAAAAAAATCAAAGCAGACTAACATTCACCCGGAAACCGGGTCTCTTGAACCCCAGCAGGCGGAAGCCCTCGAGCTAGCCGATTTAAACCAGCAATCTCAAATACAGGCGTCGGGGCCATGTGAGTTGTGTAAAAAGGAGAAACATGACGCCCGTATTTACCGATGGAAGTTTATTGCGGGCTTACTACTTCCGTACTTCCTAGCGTCCGTGGACTTGACCATTGTCGCTGCCGCATTGCCTTTTATTGCATCTCACTTTAGTATGACCCCTTTCAGCTTCACTGATATTTTCAGAAGCTTCTTTTAACCTCATATAGACAAGTTGGATCAACTCAACTGGATCGTAACGGCTTTTACCCTTACTTCAACGGCGTTCATTCCTGCTTTTGGCCAACTATCCGATGTCTTTGGCCGCCATTTCGTTCTACAGCTGGCAATGTTACTTATGCTCATCGGCAGCGTTTTATGCGCTGTTGCTCCGTCGTGGGGTGTCCTACTGCTAGGTAGGGCATTGCAAGGAACAAGCGCGTCGGGTATCACAAATTTGATCCAGATAATACTGGCCGATAAAGTCAGTCTGAAAGACAACGCAAAGAACAGTACCATCTTCCAGTTCGTTGCTGGAATTTCCTACAGTGTGGGGCCTATTATCGGCGGGTGAGCCTATCTCCTCGATTTTGTATCCTTAATATTTTTGATATAGTTGAAGCTAATAATTGAATAGATATCTAACAAATGTAAGGAGATTTTTGATCATCTGAGGGTATTTCCTTGCTGACCACGGAATTACTAGTCTAACTGGAGATACTGCTTTGTTTTGACTATACCAGTGAGTTCCCCAGCCTAGTTTCAGTGGAGTATGAACTAAACCGCCTACCAAGGTTGCATTTTTTGCACATTTTATTATATACTTTCTGCTTCGCAATGAGCTGGTACAAGGAAGCCATTTTACCAAAGGATCTCGACGGAGCAGCTTCTTACCTGGCCTGGCTACTATTGATATCGGGGGCACTTTTCTATTTGTCTTCAGCGTTGGCTTGCTTATTCTTGGTACTGCTTGGGGTGGCGTTACATACCCATGGACCCATGCAGCCGTCCTTACTCCGCTGGTTATCGGGTCGATTCTTTTTGTTTTCTTCTTTGTCTATGAGTACCTACTTGAACCTGGACGTGTATTTGGCCGTTTACTTCCTCAACAGTCACCTATGATACCCTCGGACATCATCAAGAATAGGGATACTATTGTCTTGGCCATTATTGAATTTGCAACTGGGGCTGGTAAGTCCACTATCCGAAACTATAGAATCTCTAACATATCTGATGCTAATATTGCAAACCCCTAAAGCCATGTTTTCTGTTTTCTACTTCATATCTATCTACTTCACTCTTGTCGAGGGTTACGAAGCTGGGCGCTCTGGCCTCCAGTTACTCTACTATATCCCGGGTATTGGATGTAAGTTATACTGCATAACACATCTACTTCTATAAACAACTACAACTAACTCTGAGTAATAGTTGGCGCTTACTTTGCCATGTTCACCTGCAATGTCTGGCCAGCACAAACATTCGTTCCTCTAAGTGCGGGTACTATAATCGAAACAGTGGGAATTGCCCTCCTTACCTGGGCAACTACAACTCGAAACATTCCTGTCGTCAGCGGAATGATGGCTGTTGCTGGTGCTGGAACAGGAATGCGATTTATGCCGGCTACACTACATGTGGCTGGAATCTGGCCCGATAAGATTGCACCTGCCATGTCCATCATGAGGTTCAGCCTACCTTTCGGCGGAACACTTGCTTTGACCATTATGGGCAGTGTGTTTAACAACAAGATGGCCGAGATCTTCCGACATGGCAGTGGTAAGGGAGGCCTGGACCTACATAATACGGGTCAAAGCATTGAGTCAATTGACAAATTGCCCCCGGATATCCAAAACTATGTGCGCAATCTAGCGAAGAATGCTGTGATGTGGGCATTTATTTCTATTATTCCTATTATGGCGATCAGCCTAGTGGCCATATTCTTCCTTGGAAATGTTTGGATTAAGTCTAAAAAGGCTAAGGAGGAAGCCGAGAGGAAAGCCGCGGAAGATGGAAAGATTGGGGAGGCTATTGTTAGCAGCGAGGTTGTTCAAGTCCCTTTCCTGTGGGCTCTTATTACGGTAAGCATCCAACAATAGGCCCTTGTCTCTTTTTGGGTTTTCATGTCTGACATATTTTTACCAGGGCACCGTTGAAGTCAACAAGTATATCAGCACGCCTCTTTCAAAAGCGGAGAAAGAGAAACAGGCCCATGCTGTGCTTGAGGAGAAAAACAGACTTCGAGCCGTCAAGAAGCACAAAGCCGGGGTTGTAGACCCAGAAAACGCTTCCCCGTGATTATTATACCCTTTATTCCGTACATTTGTTTTCGAGAGCGGCATATACCCTTTGTACATATATGGTCATTCCAGGGTTGTAATCATTATTAATATTGCACAGGGGGCGGTATCAGGAGTTCCATTCTTCGTTAATACTTGCATTGTTCAATGTTGATTCCAAGGTCGAGTAACTCCAGTTCGGGTATACGTAATTGGCTACCTACGTGCTGCGACTGCATGTATCCTCTGATGTATATGTAGATGTAGCTACATCTCGGGCGGGGTCGTATTTGGGAGTTATAGGGGAGCAGACCTTCGTGATTCATGCTATTTCACAGATTTCTAGAGCCAACAAACGGTCTTTTGCTGTAAACTGTAAGTTATTTGATCCCAAGGTTAAATAAACTCTTGTACCTGATGGCGAGGCGCAGGATATATCTTCTAAATCCCCTGAGAAAACACAGGCTGGGAAGACGAGTTCGACCTTTGCCCGGAAAAGTGTTCTGTACATGGCGGACATCTACTTCGTATCTACATGGCTGTACCACGGTTGGGCTGCTGGCCCGGAGTATGTGCGAGTGGCCCAAGTGATCGTATCGTGAAGGATCCAACTCTAGGCATCTGCATTAACTAGTTAGCCTGGCGAACTAAATATTAGTAAAACACCCCCTCAAGGACCGTATATACATCTGCATAATTCGACCTCCCCAGTATTTCGGTGCTGGCTTTCTCAGAACTTCCCCAGGACAGAGTACACACAGTAAGCAGTCGCGGGAAGGCATGGCGGTCATTACAATCCACATTGTGTCGGACGTTATTTGTCCCTGGGTAGGGAGTTAACTACCTATACATCCATTCCCGTTGCATTCGTCCCTCTTCCCCGCAAAATAACTGACCAGGGCGATAGTGCTACATCGGCTATCGCAGTCTTCAGCGGGCGATCGATCTCTACCAGAAGACATACCCAGGCGGCTCCAAAGACGAGTTTGAAATTGTCTGGAAGCCATACTTCATCGACAAAGAGCCTCCAGCGGAGAGCGAAGTGATGTCGGGTATACAAAATACCATCCCAACATTTATACCAGCCGCGCAAGGCGAAAGCACTTGTACTAACTTGAGGAAAACAGAACGGATGCTTCGCCGGTCAAAAGACCCCAAGATGGTGGAAGCTAACCAGACCCGCCTCAAGCGCATTGGAGCACAGTTTAATATCCACTTCAACTTTGATGGACGGATGGGTAGTTCTAGACTTGCGCATCAATTACTGCATCTCGTGTACCAGGAGAAAGGCAGTGAGATGCAGTGTAAGGTCTCCGATCAGCTTTTCCGCTACCAGTTTGAGCTGGGAGAAGACATCAGCAAGATGGATGTTGTTGTCGATGCTGCTGTTGAGGCTGGTATGGATGAGGATGAAGTTGCCGATTGGTTGGTCAGTGACAAGGGAATAGCTGAGATGGAGCAAGAGGAGAAAGAGATTAGAGACACGGGCAAAATTGAAGGCGTGCCGCACTATATCATTGGGAAGCAGCATCTTGAAGGTGCCGCGGATTATACAGAGCACATGGAGGCTTTCATTGCCGCGCATGAGGCAGCTGCACAATGTAATTGATTGGAAGGGCAGCAAGCCTTGGACAAGTTCATGATAATGATTGGCACAGTTAACATCTTTACGATATTTGAGCAATAGCCAATCTGTTAGTTGTCTGGTATCACTGGGTATGCGCTGACAGGGCCACCAAAGCGCTTGACCTCCCAATATTATCTGTTGTATCCGGTATGGTATCATTAGAACAAATAACGCACGGCAAGCTTTTGTCTATCTCAAAATACCGCCCACACCAGCCCATCCAAGCACGAACCCACTAATAGCCTCCGTAGCAACAAGTCCGCTGAACCAGAGATCCTTCCAGGCTCCCTTCCTCACATATCCACCACCACTTGCAGGGACTAGTTCCCCATCGCCCGGAAAGTAGGCACCGACACCGGAAACTCCTTTGTTCGTACTTTTCCCTGATGTTCTGGGAGTGTTGTCTTTCACTAGAAGGGCGTTGGCAAGGAAGGAAACAAATATGGTGCCTAGCAGGTAGAACGTGAAGCCGTAAGCGGACTGGAGGCCGAGGATGCCGGCTGCGGTGCCTAGTAGAAAGGCTATGAGGGAATGCAGGTTTGCGAGTATCTAAGTCTGCTGTCAACACTCTTTGGCTTGGTTGGGGGGGTATGATAGATGGACGGAAGATGGATGGAGGTAGCTACCCGGTTGTTATGTGTGACTGATTCTGGGACGAGGGGATTTATGAGTAGTGAAAGCTCCTGGCTTGTAGGCGGCATTATGACGGTTATTTCTATCCCTTATTTTATCCTGTTTCGTTTGGCCTGGTTTATACCAATGTCATCGTCAATTATTTGGTGGAGTTTGTCTGAGATATCCCTTCTGACAATTGATTAATTGCTTATATAAGCAAAATGTGGCCCAGCGTTGATAGACATGGGGAAGTAAAAGATCAATTCATATTGAAAAAAAAAGTCATTACATCTCACGACTTGGAGCTTTTCTCCTTTTTACTCTTCTTCTCCTTCTTCTCTTTTTTCTCTTTTTTCTCTTTTCTCTCCTTTTTCTTCTCTTTTGTTGGTGACGGTTGCGCCTCCACGACCTCGGTCATGGTCACATCCTCGTCCTCATCAGCATCTAGATCAATATCCACAGCTGGCGCTTCCTGGCGCTCTCTAGATGTAGGATCATGGTAGTTATCACCACTCTTCGCCCTCCCGGCGCCTGAAGCCTTACTCCTCTCCTCGGCAACAAGCTTTTCCTCATCCTCCTTACTTAACATTGTCCCCTCAAGACTAAGAAAGCCCTTATCCCGCTCACTGCCTGGTATAACGTCGACATCCCGAACGCGAAACCGAATGGTTCCACGAACCCTCTTACCGGAACGAGTCTGGAAATACCCCGTTTCCGCCGACGCCGCGTCTTCAAACTGCGAGGCCTCGCTATTCGATGCCAAGGGCTTGAAATTCTCTTTATCCGAGTCCGGTTCGTCATCGTCTTCATCTTCTTCGTCCTTGCTGCTCGATGCAGGTGATGCGCTGGTTGTGCTGGGCCTGTCCGACTGCTGGCCCGGGGCAATCCATTTCCAGTCTGCGGGCAATCGACGCCGTTCAATGCCAATGGAGAACAGGTTAAATACAATTGCACCCAGAAAGTCTTCAGATTGGACGTTGATCCAGCCCTCGAGAGTCTGGCCTCGTTCGGGCCGGAAAACGAGGAAGGTAAGTGTTAGATAGGTGTGTAGGACACCATACTCACCGGCTGTCTTCGCGAGGGTGAGTGGTTCTGGGTTGGGAGTGTGGGTTGATGTTGAAGTCGGCGCAGGCTTGGTGGCTGAGATGGAAGGGTTGGAGTAAGCGAGAACTACGCCGCGGACGGGAGGGTAGTAGGTTAGAAGCAGCGGGGAGATGTGCTCTGCTAGTAAAGAAGACACGGCATGGGTGGGTGATATAGCGATGGGCGAGAGAGGGAGGTAGAGCGTTGTAGTCACGCGGTGGAAAGAAGGGAGCTGGTCTGCGGTCGAGGAGAGGGAATGGGTATCTTTATCGTTCGACGAAGCCTTTGACAGCGGTTTTCGGGACGCTTCTTTGTCTCTTCCTTTTCCACCGTCCTCTACAGCTTGCTTCTCATCCTTCTTGGAGTGTTTGTCCTTTTTCTTCTTTTTCTTCTTCTCGCCGTCGTCGTCGACAACAACTGTCTCGCTCGCCTGCTCTTGTCTCTTTCGCTTCTTCGATTCACTCTTGTCTTTGCGCTTCTTCTCCGGCGACGCTATCGAGTCGATCTCCATTGCATCCATCGACATGTCGGCAGTCAATTGACAAGTATCAAGTATCTCTTGTCGTCCTCTCACGCCGACCGCTGGGGAATTGAATTCTGAGCCGAAAAAGGGAAAGGGAGAAGGGGAAAAAAAAAAAAAAAAAAAAAATTAAGAAAATAAGGTTCTTCGCTGGCGGCTAGCGCCAAGCCTGGAAGCGCCCATCTTACCGTTTCGCCGCCGAGTGTCTCTCTTTTTGATGTTTCGTGGCATCAAGAGATATGGAGCGAACTAGAGAAGAGCAGTGAAGCATTTCTTTCTTTCCTTTTCTTTTCCTTTCTTTGAAATTTTTTTATCTTGAAAAATGGACACTATTTGATATTTGTTTCTTCTTATGTTTCTGAGTTTTCTACAAGATGGATGCGGCATCTAGAGTCTTCTCTTATACTGGCTGGGCCTTTCTCCCAGGAGTAAGTCCCCCCCTCCTTTCGCGCCATAACGACCTATGGTAATCTAACAACCCCATCAACCAGATAGCTACGTCGTTCCTACAGAACCTTTACTATCACATTACCATCAGTGCTGGCACACCACACCCTCAGCCTGGCTCAGCGCGGCACGCCCGTCACCGCCAGCGCATCCATGTCGCGGTGATTAGCAGCTACCTGCTGTACACCATCTACGAAGAATATCACACCCTCCGCCTGGCCCCGGACTTCTATCAAATACTGGGCGTACTGCCTACATCGGACGAGCGGACCATCAAGTCACGCTTCCGCCGAATGGCTACTGTTTTCCATCCCGACAAGGCACGACAGTATGGTTCAGGCTCGAATGCTGAAGATGCGGCGACGGTGGATGAGTTCTTTGTGCTATTGAAGCTGGCGCAGGACACGCTGCTTGACCCAGTTAAGAGGTTTGCGTATGACCGGTTCGGGGCTAAGGTAGTGATCAGGCCGGGAGAACCAAACAAGACGCTGAGCATGGCCACCTACTTTTACGAAGGCCTTTATGCGCTTGCACCGCAGTACCTTGTTGGTTTTCTGCTGATGGTGCTGCTCAACACCTTTTGGTTCTCTGCTTGGGGTAGATACGTAAGTGGATTTTTTTTTTTTTTCCCCCATCCCCATTTCCCTTCTCTACTTCCCTGGTGGAAGGTCCCCGGCTGACTTGAACTTCCTCAGTGGCGGTTCTATACGTTTTTTGCACTGCTGACACTGGAGCTGACGCTGCTTACCCACCCGAATGCAACCTTCATGCCAGGTGCCTACCTGCCGGCTATGCTCAGCAGTCTCCTGGGGCTGGACCGCTTCTATCTGCTGCCGTTCCAGATACTGTCTCTTGCGCGCACGGCGTCGATGTCCATGAACGTCTTCATCTCGCAGCTGGCGCCGCCCGACGCTAAGTTGCAGGCCAGCCAGAGCAAGGAGCGAGGAGGGGAAGAAGGGCTGAGCGTGCAGGCGCAGAAACAGCTGACGCAGATCGTGCAGCTGGCCCAGGCACAAGACGCAGAGAGCGCCAAGCTTCTCGGGATGGACATGCTCCCCTTCCGGGGGGACGTGGACAGGGCAGGCCGGCTGCGGCGAGGCATGAAGGAGCGTCTGCGCAGAGAGGAGGCCGGCCAAGCTCCCGAGGTGCAGCAGGCCATCGCCGCCGCCAAACACAGGAGGCAACAAGGCCAGAACGAGCATCAACGTCACCAAGAGGAGGAAGAGAAGGAAGAGGAGGAAGAGGAGGAAGAGTAAAAGCAAGAGCGAGTGAGATGTCATCCTGTATTATATAATACCTTATATAAGCATAGAGTCTATTTATCATCCTTTAGTCACCCTTACTAGCGCAGTAACTTTCCATGTCACGCCAATACCGCCATCCCCCTAAACAGCCTGGCGGTGACCTGTACCCATCTTCATTACTCTCTGCTGACTGGCCCACTCTCCTGACTAAGCCCTCGCCTTACCGTACCTGACCAGCCCTCTTCCCTCTACCTTCCCTCTTCCTTCCCTCTTCCTTCCCTCTTCCAGCTTACCTAAGCCAGCCTGTTCGCCCCCCCGTCCGCCTGCTTGGTTCGCCTTTGCCCTCCTTGCGACCCTTTCAAGAACGACCCAAGCAAAAAAGACAAGTCGCCCGTCAGTCTCTCTCCTTAGTCGGTGGTTAGTGAGACGGATGCGCGGACAAGGACAAGCGAAAAAAAAACCAACCACCACCGGCCGGCCACCATGACACACTCAAAAACCACCTTTCCCCGTTTCTTCTTCCCCGTCGCCTTCGCCCTCGCCCTTCCACCACCGTCACCTCCGTCATCCATCCAGTCTCGCCTCGCTGCCGCCCGCCGCTCGACTTCTCTCTGCCCATCCATCGCCAGCGCCGACGGGCTGCCCCTAACCTAATTACCTCGACTCCTTCTTCCGCTCCTCGCCGGAAGAGGGCCACCAAGGGAGCCAAAAAAAAATTATATATATAGGAGCCACGCCGGACCGGAAAACTCTGCCCAAACCTGCACGCCGCCTGTATAACACCGCACACACCACGGCACATCACCGCAGCAATGGCCGGCTCAGACACCTCGTCGACCTCCTCGCAGCCAGCAGCCAGCTCTGCCAGCACCGCCAGCAGCACCGCCTCCAAGACGACGAACAGGATGGTCGTCCTCTCGCTGCCGCCAGCCCTGCTCGGCCGCTTCCCCAGAGGCTGCAGCGGCAATGCCAGCGAGGACAGCCAGGCCAACAAGGAGGACGAGTCCAGCTCGCCGTCGACGCCGCCTGCTGCTCCTCTCACCGATAACGCCTCAGACGGTGACGCTGCCTCGACCGCTGCCGGGCCTGCCCCTTCGACTCCCTCAGCTTCAGTCTCTGGCTCCGCTGCTGCAGCCGCCAACGGACCTACTTCAGCACCGGCCTCGGGGTCCGGGGCTGCAAAGGCAGGGACCAAGAGAGGTGCTCAGGCTCTAGGTCCAGACGGCCTCCCTAAACCACGAGGCAAGCCGGGCCCCAAGAAGAAACCAAGACTGTAAGTTGATAACTTGGACCAGTCCTTCTCTTAATTAAATACAGCCCGGGGATAAAAAAAAAAAAAAAAAAAGAGAGAGAGAGAGAGAGAGAGAGAGAGAGAAACCATGGCTAATACCGATACAGGGAAGATGGAGAGACTCCTTCTCGTCCACCGCCTCCACCTCACCACCGCCTGGGGCCCAAGGCCAACCAGGGAGCCATCAACGCCTGTCTGCGTGCCCTGGACCGCTCAGGCAAGCCCTGTCGCAAGTGGGAGCGAAAGTCCTTTCAGCTCAAGTCCTTTACCGGTGTGATATGGCAGGTTCCTAGCTGGGGGGCTCCTCCTCGCCCCAAGCCAACGCCGAAGGAAGAAGAGGAGAAACAGAAAGAAAAGCAAGCTACCACCAACGGAGAGAAGAAAGACAAGGAGAAAGACAAGAAGAGCGAGAAGAGCGAGAAGAGTGCAAAGAGCGAGAAGAGTGAGAAGAGCACTTCTGATCCTACCGAAGCTGAGCCTGAAGCCGAGAGAGATCCTACGCCTGCCGGAAGCATGATGGATATCGACTCTCCTGCTCCTGTTGCCGTTGCTTCTTAGTCTTCCACTTATCTCCCTCCTCTTCCCCCTTTTTTTTTCTTTTATTCTTTCGATTCTTTCATTTTTCTTTCCCCCTTTCCTTTCACCTTCAATTCTACACTGTACACTATTCATCCTAATCCTTTTCCATCTTCTACCCCTTATACCATGCTTACACACATTACACACTTCACCACGGCGTCTTGGGATGTTCGGTCTCGATTTTTTTTTTTTTTCCTTTTTCGGTTCTTTTCGCTCTTCGTCTTTTCTTGCTTCCTGCCAGGTGCAATGCAACGAAAACAAAAACAGCTACAGCTACAGCTACAGCTACTACTACTACTACTCCTACTCCCTCTACTACTAATGGTATACGGGCGTGGTCGGTTGGTCGGTCTCTTAGGGTTCCTTTCTCTACCAATGTACTTCTAGATAGCCGGCCTTCGAGCCTCACCTAACATCAGCATCCAAACTACTGCTTGACCGCTGCCTACTACGCAGTCCTTCTTCCATCACCGTAGACAATCCTCTCTGCCGCTCCTCTGCTGCTCCTCTGCCTGCTGCTCGTGTGCGCCCGGGCGTGGCCCTGCTCATGTGACCCTTCCCGACGGCCTTCCTGCTACTTCGTCCGCTTGTAGCTCTTTTTGGCTTTCCAACGTCAACCCAACCCGCGACAAGCTTCTCGCAGCAGAGACGGACACGCAGAAAGCTGCAGGAGAAACAAGAAAGATACGCTCGTCGCTCGTCTCTTTACCGTAGGCCTCTTGAGTCGCCTGGCTGCTTCCCCCTTGCTGGCAGCGCCCGACCCTTGACCACGGCTAGCCGTCGACCCCGGACTGACCTAACTAGTTACCTTCTTTCCCCTCAGAAAATCAACATCACCACCGCCAGAACTACATAACTACATACACGCTATATAACTACACCCGCGCCACACACCATACCGAGAGAAAGCACCCAGACACCCAGACACACAGCCATGCTGTCATAAAGTGCTGTCTCTCGACTATATAACATCGTCTGCAGCTCCTCTTTGCTCAGACTCGGCATAGTTACGCACCGCTCTGCTCGGTTTGGGGCTATGCTGCTGCAGCTAGTTGTTTAACCAACTAGTTAACTATCGATAAGCGCAAGCAGCAGAGCTGTCAGCTTCAAAGAAGAAGGCAGAAGAAGAAATATCGAGCTGGTGGACCTTTTTTTTTACCACTGCTGGACACGGGCAGCACACACACACAAACACACACCCTCAGGCAGATACACACACGCTGGACCAGTGACACCGTACCACAACAGAAACAGAGTAAAGGAGCAGATCGAGCAGGGAAAAAAGCAAAGGAGAGGATAGCGGCAAGGTAAGTAACTGATAACTACGGAGTAGTCACTCAGTTTCAAGCAAGCAGCACTGACAGTTATCTGCCTCTCTCTTGTTTTCCGGAGAACGCATTTTACTGACTCTTTCGCTTGCACGGGGGCACCTTCATAGCTTCTCACCAAAAGGTACGGACTCCTGATATCCCGCACCAGCAACATCAGCATCAGAAGACATCGGTGTACAGCGCTGTCACGCCCAGCATGAGCAGTGTACCAGGCTCTGGCTCTGGTGCTGGTACAGGCGCTGGCTCTGGAGCTGGTAATGGCTCCGGCACTGGCCTTCCAGCTTCGACTTCCCCTTACCCATTACCAACCACAGCCATCCCTACCATCTATCGCACGCGCAGGTCCTCTTACGCCTCCGTCCTGTCGCGCCAGCCAGGCCAAGCAGAGCACGAGCATGACGAGCACTACCCTCCGTCTCCGTTCCGCTCAAGTCTAACCGCATCGTCTAGCACCAATAACAACGCCATCCAAGATACCTCCTCCTCCTCCAGATCCCGCAACCAAGTTCCTTACTCCTCTTCCTCACTCCCCACGGATCCCGCAGCCATGCAGCAACAGACAAACGGCAGCGGTGCCGGCGCAGGCACAACCGCAAA
Organism: Trichophyton mentagrophytes; assembly: GCA_003664465.1. NCBI lineage: Eukaryota > Fungi > Ascomycota > Eurotiomycetes > Onygenales > Arthrodermataceae > Trichophyton > Trichophyton mentagrophytes. The sequence continues at coordinate 44,241 of QQSR01000071.1, read as the reverse complement.
CAGCTGGCGGAGACCAAACTCAAACCTCTCCTTCCAACTGGGTCAGGGCATCGGCGTGGGACAGCTCCCATCATACTCAAAACAGTTTGAGAAACTGCTCGAACAGGCAGATATGAATGCCCTGCCTTTTGGCCTCAACAATTCGTTATACCAACAAAACCCAGAAGACTCCTTCTTCACCCCTTCATACCTCCGTTCGTCGAAATACGTCGCCCAGCTATACGCAGCTCACAAGGCAAAGCTCTCCTCCCTGCGGGATGTTCAATCGCAGAGTCAGCATACGCCTACCCCAGGCTCCTCCGCCCAACATCTCCCCTCAGCCTCCTCGCTCCCCCTATCTGCCTCGTCAAGTCAGCTTAACCTACACCGCATGGCGCCTTCGCACAGAGGAATGACATATGACATCGTTGAGAGTCATGGTCCTGGCGGTGACTCGACTGCACCGCTAGAGGGACAGCAACTCACCCCACTACCTTCGCGCTGGAACGAGAGTGATAAGTACAGCGGCCTGGATCTGTTAGGAGAAGGGCTAGAGGTACGGTATATTGGCCATGTGCCTAAACAGGAACACGAGGCCGCAGCCGTAAGAGCCGATCAGCCCATGCCTGTCAAATGTGGTATATATTACTTTGAAGTCACTATTCTAGCCAAACCGAAAGACGGGTATGTCAGACCACTCAGCTCCTCCAACAGCCTTTCAATCTTATGCGATAAAAATAAAAAGAGACTTGCTGACAGCTTTAGCAGTATGATTGGTGTGGGCTTCTCGAATAACAAAGCTTCTCTGGAGAGATTGCCAGGCTGGGAGCAGGAATCCTGGGCCTATCATGGTGATGACGGTAAGACGTTTTTCGGCGACAACCAGGGCCAGGGACGGTCTTATGGACCTACATTTACCGTCAATGATACGATTGGATGCGGCATTGTGTTCTCTACTGGAAACGCTTTTTTTACAAAGAATGGGTCCTTCCTCGGTGAGTTTGTACCGTCTATCAAACGTATGCTTGCGTTTGATTTAAAAAAAGCTCATTACTAATGGCCACGGCAGGAAATGCGTTCCGTGATTTGAAGCCCGCAAAGCTATACCCTTGTGTAGGCATGAGGAAACAGCCTGGCGCACATGTCAAGGCAAACTTTGGCCAGTTTCCATTCATCTTCGACATAGATAGTATGATGGCGGTACGTTGTCCCACTCCCATCTCGCGCGCGAGCTGTGAGATACTAACGAGAACCTGAATAGAGTGAAAAATATGATGTCCAGCGGAACATCCAGAAGACGGATCTCTCTACCTTGCATCCCACATTAGATGAATCGGAATTCATGCAGAAACTCGTTGCCCAGTTCCTCGCACATGACGGATATGTAGAAACTGCCAAGATATTTGCGCAGGAAGTTCAGGATGAAAAGCGTGCTTTGCAGACTTCTGGAGAAGTGTCCATGAAGGAACTCGAGGTTGAGGACGACGTAGATGCCATCAACAGACAAAGTAAGCCCAGACTCCATCCATTCCGCATCAAATGGTACCAACTAACCCCGTGTGTAGAAATACGAGCAGCGATACTAGAGGGAGACATCGACAGGGCCCTGAAACTGACGAATGTACACTATGCCAGCGTCCTCGGTGACAACCCCCACATCCACTTCAGACTACGATGCAGAAAGTTCATTGAGATGATGCGTCGCTGTACTGAGCCGCAGCCTGCCGCAATCAGTTCATCAAACGGCCTGTCAGAACCTGCCAGGACCGCCACTTCCGACGGCTTCACACTCGACATGGAAGTCGATGACCAAATGCCTGACATCGAGACCAACGAAGCAATCGCTGCCAGCGACATGATGGATACTGACGCCAGCAACACCAACAATGCTAACAACGACACCACAGCTGTCAAAAAGGACCAAGATCTTCTGCACGAAGCTATACTGTATGGCCAGCAGCTACAAGCTGACTACCCCGGCGATGAGAAGAAGGAGCACAAGAAAACTCTGGACGACATCTTCTCACTAGTAGCCTATGCGGACCCCAAGACTTCTGTTCACGGCCACTTGTTGGATCCCAGCGGTCGAGTTGCAGTCGCAGAGGAACTAAACTCTGCCATCTTAGGTAACGCCCCTCTACACTTTTTTCCCACTACATCTACTAACAGACTACCATAGTATCACTGGGGAAGTCCTCCTCCGCAACACTGGAACGGCTGTACCAGCAGACCGAGGCACTTGTAAACGAACTCAGCGAAGACGGCGGCGCTGGGGCGTTTATCAACGTCGTTGACGACTACTTAAAATAGCTTCACCTCTCATTCATGCCTCCTCTTTTAACCATTTTATACGGGGTTCATCAACATTAACCATCCATCGTTATTCATTCATGGGCATCATGGCGTCTGTCTATTAGCCGTACTCATACGTATCTCCTCTTATTCCCCTTTTCTATTTTTACCCACATACCTCCCTGCTTGCCTATCTATATTTACAGCTGTACCTCGTCGCCCCCTCACATCCTACATTATTTATTTACGCCTCGGTTCTGCCTTTCCGTCTATGCCTGAGTGTCTGGAGTTTGTGCCCCTATGTAGCTCTCCCCCTTTTCACCTTTTATATGGTTCAACAATCAAGTGTCTGTCTGCCTGACTCCAGGAAAACTACGGTGAAGTGTGTAGTGAGGAAGTCCATACGTAGTAAGCAGTTGTTAATAGCAATAGATAAAAATGATAAAAAAGAAATCCCCATCCCATACAGAAGCAAGTTATTATTACTCTGGTATTAAGTCGGGGTGGAAGAGGGCAAATAAAAAAAGAAAAGTGCATCGACCGGGAATCGAACCCGGGGCCCGTCGATGGCAACGACGGATTTTACCACTAAACCATCAATGCTGTTTGATGTAAGGGGCTCACAGTGAGTAGTTTACCAGCCCATAGCTAGTAAGATAGCTGCTATTTACCCCAATTAGGCTGTCTCAACGTCAACCGCTTTCTTTCCAACTTCTTCCCAGCGACATGTCAGTTAGTAACAGGCTGTGTCGGAAGGCATGATAACTACTATTCCCATGTTCAATGGGTCAGCTAAGTAGTTAGTTCGATAGCTCCTGACTTATTGGGCTCATGTCTTCCCGCTCAAAATTAGTGGGGGGCGTGGACGTGCGAGCCTTGTCCGCATCCTTCATGACATCAACGACAACGACCTTGCATCCGCGAAGGATTTATCTCCAATCCTACGATGAAGCGCTAGCGACTGCCAAGGAACCTGGCGGGGTGAGTTTTCGTCCTCTCGCATAAGATACCCCTGCACGCAATGGAGTGCCATGCCTACCGACGGACCTATATAAACCATGAGCTATCCCAAGACGAGTCCTCCATTTCCTCCATCAGAATATAACCCGCCAATCTTTAGAAGAAGAAAGCATCAAAAAGTTGATTCTAATATACCAGAGGTGTGAGGATGGGTGGAGAGTACAACCAAATTCCTATTGTCTACCAGGAAGCAATAAAGAAGTATGAGGAAATCACTAAAAAACCGCTGCTTGATCCCACCTTGCTTGAAATCACATCCACCGATGCTCTGCTGAATAAAATCGAGAAGGAAAATGGCAAATTCGACGACTTTAGGTCAACCAGGCACGGCTTATTCGACGCGCTGGAATGTGCTCTGAAGCCAATCGAGCTGGTTGGACACCTTGTGTCCGGGGCGGCTTCTATAGCGTTTCCTCCAAGCTCTCTTGTATTTGGCTCAGTCCTTTATTTAATGGATGCTGCTAAGGGAGTTTCTGCCTCTTACAATGCTATCAAGGACTTGATGGACTCACTTGAGGTATTGGCCCGCGAGAGACTTAGGTTGTTCTTCAACTAACATAAAGAAATACAGAATTTCACCGTTCGGTTACGCATATACAATCGCGAGCTTATTTCAAATGAATTGAGTAAACACCTTAGTGATATCCTCGTCGTTTTGATCGAGGTCTTCGCTTTATCCCGGAAGGCAATTAAGGGAGGCAGGTTTCTCAAGTTTGCCAGGAACGTTTTAATTGGTAACGACGACAAAATTCAGGAGGCAGTTGGAAGGCTCGCCAAACTCACTGAAACTGAGCACCGTCTTGTGGGTGCGGAAACATTAACGGTGACCAAAAAGACAAGCCGTGCCGTTGATGACGTCGCAATCAATCTAGCTGCCACCAGCTTGACTGTAGACAAAACCAGCCACTCGGTTTCTCAAATGAGTCTTGAAGTTACGGACATGAACCAAAAATTGACTAACCTTATACATGAAACGGCATCGTCAAACGAGATGTCAAAGGCTGAACAAGACAGAAGTCACCAAGATTTTATCAAAGGAGCACTTGAGCCTTCGGTCACTGCTTATGACTGGTACGATAAGATCAATAAGTCTCGAGTTAAGGACACTGGAGACTGGATCAGAAATGAACCATTTTTTATATCCTGGGCAGAGAAAAAGATACCTATTTTGCGAGTCTCCGGTAACCCTGGAGCTGGAAAGTCTTACCTCGCATCCAACATGATAACATATCTCAATGCCGAGTATCCACAGCTTGTCCATCACTCTTCTCGTGTTTCTGTGGGATATTTCTTCTTCAAGGATGATAACCCAAAAACCAGGTCTATTCACCAAGCACTGCGTGACATGGCGTATCAAATCAGTCAAAATGACCCGGTTTATGCGAAGTATATTGTGACAAGCGCCCTCACAGCCGAAGATATTAGCACCATCGAAAGTGCCTGGCGAACGCTCTTCGTTAATTTCTTCGTCAAAAAGTCAAACGTGGCTAGCAGTGTTTATTTGCTTCTTGATGGGGTTGATGAAGCATTTGGTGCCGAAATACAGCCTTTCTTTGATCTTGTTAAAGATATAAATGAAGGTACATATCTAAACCTCGAATTCACTGGGCCTTTTTTCAAGAGGAGACTTTAGTTAACATCTTTTCTTTTTTTTAGTGACCGATAATCCTCGAATTCAGCTGGCCATAGTTGGCAGGCCCCAACTCGGCGATCTTATTTCTGAGTCTCTTGAGGTGGATGATGTTCCTACGATCTATATCACAGAAAATAAAAACTCAACCGATATCATTTGTTTTATCGAGAATAATATCCGAAAGTCGAGCATTCTTAAGAGAGTCTCAGGAAGTCTACGATCAGAAATTATTAAGAAACTTTCTGATCAGGCCCAAGGCATGTTTATTTGGGTTCAATTGATGCTAAAGGAGCTGCTGAAGAAAAGAAGCGAGTCAGCTATCCGCGAAGCCCTTAATTCTGCGCCTCGTGGCTTGGATAAAATGCTTTCTCATGTCCTCACAAGTTTCTCTTTGACTCTTGTTGATGATTATCCAGATACCTTGAATGAATTGTTAGCTTGGGTAACATGTGCGCAGTGGCCCCTGACACTGAGAGAGCTTGATACGATTTTAAAGCTCAAATCCCCCGACGGGGATGGTATGATCTACCTGGAAGGCCCACTTCGGAGACAGTTTGCTTCTTTCTTCAGCCTTAATCGCGAGGATGGATTGACTACTGCTGAACTACATCTTATGAATCCAAACGTTGCTGGCTCGGATGATGAAGAAGATATTGGTGGTACCCAAGAGGAGGCTTTTGATGATGCAGATGATACAACTCAGTTTGACTCGAACCCAGACACAACGACGGTTACATTTTGTCATTCATCCCTAGGAGACTTCTTTCGGGGTACTAAGGGGAAAGTTTCCGCAGGTGACGGATATCCCGGTATCGGCGTCGACTTCAATGATGCTCAATTTAATGTCACGAAATTATGCCTGGAGATTTTGTGCAACGAAGATGGAGATGATAAAGCTACAAGCTTACGATATGATGCGGATGGGCACTGGCCAAAACACCTCCATATGCTTAGTGCATCTACAAAGTCATCGCTTGAAATTTCGTGTGATGAAGAATCCATGTTGAAATCGGAGGATACAGCCGCAAGCTTACGATATTATGCGGCTAAGAACTGGCCAAAACATCTTCTTAAGCTTGATTACTCAAAAATGGCAAATGAGCAAAAGATACAGATAGTCACTTTATTGTGTCGAATGTTTACTCAACAAAGTACCATGAAATATTGGATATTTACTGTTGGGCCACCATTTTTGACTACGAAAAACCTGGGACAAATCAGACAATGGCTGGATGATGAGAAAATTGTAGCTGAACTACCCCCGAATAGTCAAGAATTTGTCAGGTCAACTGCCAGCTCACCTGCAGACACATTCAAGTCATTAATTCAAGTTGTCGAACGATATTGGCTTGGTGATTTACTGGGGCATTCCGAGACTTGCTGCGACATGGTATTTAACTATTTTTGCCTTAAGGATGGAACTCCAGATTTGCAGCATGAAGGCTGCAACTCCGCCGCGACACTTGTCTCTCTAGCCGAGCGGTTGGGCATGGAGAAAACAGCTAACTGGTATCGGAGAGTTGCTGTGACTTTACGTGACAAAGGCTTTCTTGAAGAGTCCTTGACGTATTTTACCAAATCGTTAGAGCTTGACAGTACTCTGTGGCTCTCGCGTGGTGGTATGGCAACGACATATTTCCAGCTGGGACAGTATGAGAAAGTTATTGAACTGCACGCATCATTACTATCCGAAGCTCAACCGGGTACGGGGGGACTAGCCGGAGTGAATAAGTATCTTCATGCAACACATGAGCGGACGGCTGAGTGTTATGCCAAAATGGGGGATACGCCAAATGCGTTGAAATATTATCGGAAAGGCCACAGCATTTCCCCCCAATGCAACAAATGTATCTGCCAACTTCTACTTTTGATGGATGCTCAGAACCTCTACGAAGATATAATCTTGACACTAAAAGCCATGCAAGGGAAGATGACCCCAACCGGAGATTGCTCTTATTTGGCCGTCTTCGTATATATCAACTTTGACGTTAACTCAGATTACTTCAAACTTGTCGCGCGAGCTGCAAGAAAAACAGGGGAAGAAGATTTTTTCATCGATGCTTGCCGAGACACGATTCGTGTGACAAAAAAGCTGTTAATTTCGGTTGAGTCAAGCAAGCTAGAGCTTTGTCTTGCGGATTTCTATTATAAGTATACAAGGGAGCAAGCCAAAGCTCTAAGGATATGGAACAAGCTTATTGAAACCTTTGCAGAACCAAGACTGGGAAGTGCCATATTCTTCGTCAAAGATGAGGCAACAGACCGGCTAGCTACCCATTACAGTCGAAAGCTATGGCAGGCAGGCATTGATTCTTCAGAAGCAGAGAATGATGTCCAGCATTTAGAGCGGTTAGCAAAACAGGAGTCAAACCCTCATGACAGCAGCTCCTCCATACTATACGCTGCAAATAAGGCTGCCATTCGCCTTGGGCTATGGTATCGACTACAAGGTAGAAAGGAGGATGCAGATGCTTGTTTTCGACCATCGATCAAATACGCACTTGAATTGTTGTCAAACGATGACCTGGAAAATGATACATTCGCTTACAAAACGCTTCGGGAGGTTCTCTTGGCAACCGGTGAGGATGAGCTTGTCATTCCCATTTTCTATTGCCTAGTAGCAATGCTCAATGATTCTACGAGGACTAAAACGGGGATGTGGAGGAGGGGAAGCCACGATGACACCACTGGTGACGAGCCTTCCATTGGGGAATGTAATGGATGCCAGAAGCTACTCCGAGGGAGCGACAACGTCTACGTCTGCACTTATTGTCTTGGGATGATGTTGTTTTGCGAAAAATGCGAACAGCTCGCAAAAGATGGGGTGATACCAGAGGGGGTTTGCAGCGTATCACATGTATGGATGCTTATCCCACGCAACCCGGATCCATATGTGACTGGCAAGTTTCGTATTGGAGGGGTTCTTGTTGATTTAGAGGCCTTTAAAAAGCAGCTATCCAGGCGCTGGGGGCTGTGATCAGGATACATATTCAAGACTAACGAGGAACAACGGTTACACTCAGCCTTTCTAGTAGGGTCCTCGAAGGCTACGTAATATTTGGCTATGTCCAGGACCCCGAGAAATCCGCTCCCCGCTGTAGTAGGAGCTGTCAATAGTGTCCGGGGATGCAGTGTTTTGATCGAGGCGGCTGTTTCTACCTCCTTCCGCCTTTCTTTCGCAGGCTAGAATATATGAACACTTCGGTCTTTCCTATTGCGGAAAGTTGTTGGTGTTTAGAAATATCAACTTCTCCGCTTCTCCTCCTTGCTTCGCTTTGCTGTACTTACTCAAGGGAACTGGTTACTTGTTCACTTCAGCTTACAGCTTATTATGAAAAGAAACTACATTTCAATTATTTTGATGCACAGGAGCGATTCTACAACTTTGAGAAACAGGCTGATTGATGTGCCTGATGCCATCAGATCGCACAGACAAAGCGCGACCATAGCTTGCCACCCATCACCATTTAACGCCAAATTCCAGCTCCACCAGATATGCCGGTGAGGACAGCTCGAGTTGATCTCTCATCTCTCATCAGGCACGCCATTTTGGCATTCCTCGTGATATATCCAACCGCCACTGGGGCAAGTTGTGAATGCGGCTTCGTCATCAACGATACTCAGGACTACTACACCCACCTCATCCACAACAATTTCAGTACCTACTCGCCAACTAAGCCACTAAGTACGAACCCCAAGTTCACCCGTGACTGGGCAATTCAGAAATGGGGGTTGCCAGTGATGAACTGGGCGACCCCCTTGCCTATACTCAACCGTCCTGAGAATGTATACCTTGAAAATGGTCAGTTGACGCTGCGGCAAGAAGGGTATTCGAAGGAGTCTGTACTGTCTGCGCATAATGTTAGCGTAGCGTCAATTGCCAGTCGTGCTTCCAATATCTTGCATGGGAGCTTTCGGGCAGATATGATAATGGAAAATGCTTCAGGGGGCAGTGTGGCTGGATTCTTCTGGTATCGTGTCTGTACTCCTTATCCAAATCGGGTTCTCCTTTAAGAGAAAAGAGTGCTAATGGGAAGAACAGGATGACAAAAACGAAATTGATATCGAAATCCTGACGAGAGAGTTCAAGCCTGATTCCATGTTGGTTCATTACACCACGCATCCGGCCTTGGATGATCGAGGATGGCTGATCGATAATGCAACTGAGATCATTGCGTTAAAGGGACACCGGCCGGCTGAGCATTTTCAACTCCATCGGTTCGACTGGACAAAAGAAGAGCTGCGGTTCTACCAAAATTCGAAGGTAGTGCACACCAACAACCTCCGCATTCCAAAGGACGAAGGAAGCGTTTACCTGAACCTCTGGGCAGACGGGGGGATGTGGAGCGGATCTCCAAGCACGACTGACGTGTATCTCCGTGTCAAGCATCTTTCGATATACCACAACACCAGCGCAAGCGAGAACGGGACGGACACTGACTTTTCCCGGCGGTGCCAGAGGGCTGGTGGCCTTTCAACTGAGACCGTATGCTATGATGTGTATATCAACAACGGCTTGCAAGTTCCATCCTCCAAAAGTAAGAGCCTGGCACCGCTCCCCTTCTGGATGCTATTTCTCTTCTCTCTCGCCCTGGCCAGCGCCATAACTTCACTACCATGACTTTCTGCTATAATATTCCTCCTGCCACAATCCACACCCTCCCCCGCTTTTTATTTTCTTTTCTTTTTTCCCTTTCCCTTTTTTTTGCCTCGCAAGGTGTTCAACCTCTGAGGGTCCTCTTGACCTTGTATTAGTTATATCAATTTAGCTGTTGGATAAAAACACGTGTGCAGCTGCACCCTATATATCCTTGTCCACCCTTTGCTCCTGATTTCGGGCCTTTTGCTTTGCTTTTTTATCCTCCATTCCTCCGCAGCCACTCACGGCCCAGGTGATCCCAATCGGCTCCAGGCACTCGATGAATCATGCTCCCACTGGCCGGATATTAACGGAGGCCGGTTCAATTCCGGCCTCTTGGCTGGTTCCAGTGCTCCTGGCCAATCGTAGGCGTGGCGATCGAGGTTTGACTTTGGACGTCCTTGTAGCGTGCATGTACTATTCTGCGCCGGCTGGAGACAAAAGGAACATGAGAAACGACATCAGGGTGCCATCTTCAATCGAACTGCTTCGTAAATCCATCCCTGAACATTAAGGGAGAAGGGTTTAGAGGGGCGTATGAGATCTCACCGGGACTCCTGGAGGCTGAAATGTACTTTGATACCGCGTTTATAGACGATCTGATAATCTAATCTGTCAGCTGGCCAGACCGGGCCAGGCGGGTTTGGGTTCGTTCGTGCCGCTCAACGACAGTTTACCTAATCAAGCCATGAGCCTCCTCTGTCTGTTTGATATCGACGATATCAAGATGCCAGGACTCTATATAAGCCCTAGGGACGATGCCAGTGACATCTACGATGCATTTGCTGGGTTATACCCAAGAAAGCCGCCCTATTTCGTCATCTGATCAAGCAGCGGCTTGTCAGATCCCTCTCTTTCTGTCCAGCTTTCGTAATTAGTGCGTGAGGCCGGTATCAATTCCGGCCTCAAGAAGGATATATAATGCTGCCATTTCTCCCCTCCAGCTTCCCATTTTTCCCTTCCTTTCTACCACTTTTCCCAGGCCAAATAGGTGAATCTGTACTTCGTTGCTGCACCATAACATTTCCCACGCCTGAAAAGCCCCTTTACCCCTTTTATTTACATCTACTCCTTCACCCTATACATATATACATAGGCTCGCCACCCATTCTCACAGAGAGAGACGCACCTACAACACCACACCCCCCTACCATATCTTCAAAGCCCTTGTTCTTCCCCCGTCATACCATCATCCATACACCATGACTCGTATCGAGGATGTTCCTACTTCAACCATGAAGGCCTTCCCTCATGTGTTTGATGATCCCCAATCCATCCCCAAGTCCGTTGACCCCTTCACTATCACTGCTGCGTCAGGATTCATGCCTACCATCCTGCCAGCAACCACCCTACCGGAGGTATTCGCCCCTCTATCCTCCATCATGGACCGCCTCCCCGTCCGCAAGGCTGATGGAACCCCCGGTCTGCTTGCTACCTATGAACTGGGTGACGTCGTCCATGCGGAGCTCCCTGATCTCACGGATGAGATTGACAAGATTGTCACCCCTGATGGCAAGCCAGATCTATATACGCTTACGGCCATCTTCAGAGACTACTCCTTTCTTGCCTCTTCTTACCTCTTGGAGCCCTGCTGGAAGTCCTGGAACACTAGCCCTGACCAGGGCTATGGTCTTGGACGTGATAGACTCCCACACTCTATTGCTGGCCCAATGTATAAGAGTGCTCAGATGTATGCTGTCCCTCCATGCTCCCTTCAGCCACCATGCTGTATTTACAATGATGTCATGCTAACGTTGCTGACAGTTTGGATCTTCCTCCATTCCTGTCATATGCTGCCTCGTATGCTCTGTTCAACTATGCCCTTGTTGACACCTCCAAGGGATATGACTACTCCAACTTGAGGCTTATCCGTGGCTTCGAGCATGGTCTTGACCCTGCCAGCTCTGAAGCTGGATTTATTCTTACCCACGTGTACATGGTCAAGGAGACTGGCTCCCTTGTCGACGGTGTCGTTCGCATCCTCAATGCCGTTGAGCAAGGTGCTGACCGTGCTACCGTCAATGATGCCTACCGTACCATCCTTGCTGGCATGACCAAGATCGAAGAGTGCATGGAAGGTATGTCAACAAATCCACTCCAACCCCTTTATAATGCATAGGAACTCAACTCACATCGATACCTAGACATGTGGAAGAACTCCAAGCCAGGCGACTACATCTCTTTCCGTGTGTTCATCTTCGGCATCACCTCCCAGTCCATGTTCCCCAACGGCGTGGTCTATGAGGGCATCGAGGATAACCAGCCCTTGAACTTCCGCGGAGAGTCTGGAGCTAACGACAGCATCGTAAGCCTGTCTTCATATAACCCCAACATATGACGATGGTCCTAGCTAACCTCGTTCTTACTTTACAACTTATAGATCCCATTACTGGATCATCTCTGCCAGATTCCCATGCCTGATACTCCACTCACTAAGATCTTGCATGAGTTCCGTGCTTACCGCCCATTGCCCCACCGCAAGTTCCTTGCCCATGTCGCTGCTAAGTCTGCCGAGCTCGACATCCCCAAGTACTCCATGCAGGACCCAGAGACTGTCTTCCTTTACCTAAAGACACTCGACCATGTTCGCAGCTTCCGATGGAGACACTGGCTTTTCGCCAGAGAATACATCATCAAACGCACCTCCCACCCAACTGCTACCGGAGGAAGTCCCATCGTCACCGTAAGTTTCATCTCCTGCCGTCCTCGCCTTGTCAATACGGCTACTAACCTAGTATATAGTGGCTTCCCAACCAGCTCTTTGCTGTCATGGACCTCATGATTGCTACTTATGATAATGCTGTCGTCCCAATGTTGAAGAACGGAGCTGGCACCAAGGGCGAGAACCTTGGTTCATTTGACAAGTACAAGGACCAAGTCGAAGAGATGATGGAGCTTGTACGAGACCAGAGGGATAAGCTGGATAAGGAAGTTCTCAGATGGTGCCAGGAGCGAGGTGTCCCAACCAACCAGTAAATTGGTTACTACCATACCCATTTCTTTCCTTTTATCCACTATCCTTTATTTCCCACTTTTATTTGTCCCAGAATCATTTTACACGCGAATCATGAATTAGAGAGGGAGGCATGTTGATTAGGGATATTCTTCCCATCTCTTAAACTGTCCCCTTAGCCTTACGACTATTATCAAGTATTTAGATTGAAGAATTAAAAGCCACAGATCATCTATTATCATAAATATAAGTTGTCATTGCATATGAAACCACATACCGTTTATCGAAAAGTAATCCCTTTACTGCGTCCATACTCAATTGCATCTCTGCTAATCGGAGTCGCGGGGTTCAACAACAAGATCCTTTCTACGTTCATATCTGGAGCGTCCGCGAGCAACTTAATCGAGTACCCCGTAACTTCAGTAAGCGATAAATTTAGCATCTTTAGGCTGGGCATCGTATCAATCATGATTTCCGTAATGCTATCGTTCATACCCATAATTCCAGGAATACCCAGCTCCGTTACTGATCGTAAGTGCCCCTTCTTCATGAAAGGGACCAGCTCCTCTGCAGTGATATTGCAGTACGCAATATTAAGAATCGTTAAATCTGGAGTCAGACTTGATTCTAAGGCAGAAAAATATCCGTCAAGCATGAAGCCTATGTCACATGAGAGGCTGTAAGAGTTTAGTTCCCTTAATTTTGAGAGGCCATTTAGGAAGCTGTATACGGGTATGGTCCCAGTAACCGGATCAACGAGAACAGAGTTCAAAGTTAATTCTTCCAAACGCGTAGGTAGTGCCTTAAGTGCAGCATCCAAAGTGAACTTGCTGAGGGAAAGCGCGCATAGAGACGGGTGATCAGATAGGTCTGTGTCCACACCATGAAGCTTCATCTCTACATCAACTCCGGAAACTTCCAGTTCTTCAAGCGCAGGCATGGTATCCTTTAATGAGCTCTATGTTTGCAAGGTTAGATAATGCTTACACACAATAACTGCGGATATCGTGCTTCTTACATCGAAGAAAAATGGGTTCGTGACGGTCATCTCATAAAAGGTGAGGCATAAACTTCGCATCTGTGGTGCAGGAGAGCAACTCTTCCAATCCTGTCGTTTTTTTGCTTCACCCAGTAAAAGTTTAGCGTATTCGAGAGTAGGGCATGCTGCGAGCAGAGAGTTGAATTCCGCAAAAGTCAGCTCACGGTGCCAAACAACCAACTGTTTCAGCCCAGTAAAATCATGGAGTATTTTGATATCTTCCGGTGTTGCTAATTGAACATTCAAACTAATTTCGGCGAGTCTTGGACATCTCGAAAGGAGGCGTAAAGTTTTTGAAGCGTTTTGCGGAGTAACGCAGCCAACAACAACAGACTCTAGGAACTTAGCATGCCGCACGCAATATGCACGAACTGCCTGGAAGGGAACGGTGTGTTGTCTTGCGAGAGTGAAATCCACCCGTGAAAAGGCTTGGCCCAGAGACACAGTTAGCTGACTCCACCTTTTAGAGACCCGAAGCAGTTTTCTGTTTATCCATCAAGGGCAAAATCAGTCAGCGGGATTCTAAGTAGAGATGGGATGTAGCGACTGTCACTTACAACAGCGTTGGCACATTGAAATGCTGAAGAACCATGGCAATAATTTCGGGAGGGAACATAGAAAATGGATCCCGCCGTGGTGGGTTTATAGCTCGATCAAGTTTTGCTTTGAGAACTTCAATTTTCTAACAATTATGAGTTAGCTTGTATTCGAATATGAAGGGAAGAAAGAAGGGTTAAACCCACAGATCGGTTTCCATCCCTTGAGTCTACTGATTTAAGAGCGTGCTCATACAGTCTTAGGGCATCTTCGAATCTCTTCTTCAGCTGTAGAACCTGAGCTGTACGCAGATAGCCCTATGTAAAACGGTTAGTATCGTTTGTGCACAGAATTTGTCTATTGCTAGTGGGGTATGCGTATGGGATTTCCTACTCGTGCGTCTGACTTGTCGAGTTTAAGCATTTGTCTCCCATCCTTGAGGGCTAGGTCCAAATCGCCCAGTTTGCAGTATGTAGCGGACCTGTTGTCCAATATCCTCATTCTCTCATCTTCTGCTTGTCCCAAGGCCTGGGTTTAACATTGCCTGATGCATTAGAGACGACTCAACTATGGTCTTCAAGCAGCGGAGGAATTTACCGTGGTGAAAGCTGTCAGCGCGTTGGCATAGTTTCGTTGCGCGTACTGGCTTTGGCCGTAGGCGAGAAGCGCTCGCCTATCATCAGCAGCACCTAGATCGCCGGCTGGATCCATAAAGACGTTGGTGTTACTCCGTGAAGCAGTAAAGTGTACGGCGGCTAATCATGAGACGTTGGATTTAACTCGTCAACTCGACATGGTCCGAGTTGCGGCTTAAATAATAAACTAAATAATCCCTGCATCACCAACGGCAAGCAGATAAGTAGCGAACTCGGAACCCAGTGATTGCTTTAGACTAAACTGTGTTTCCAAGCCGATGCCCCCTCCATGATCTGATTTCAACTCTCGTCGGATAGTTCAAGAAGCTGGTTAAGGCATTGAACTTTACTAATTCTCAGTGAAGAGACTAGTCTATGATGACATGATAAAGGCTAGAAAAAACAACCAAATTTTCGTGTTTTGCAAGATATAGCAATTACGACCTGTGTATGCATCTATAGATGGCTTGGGCTGTATTGGACTAAAACAAAGCTTTGTCAATTAACGTTTTTAAAACCTGCTGTGGCCTTGTATATAGCATTGACTCGTAGGTAGATAAAAGTGCTTGTGTGCCAGTTGACTATGAGATTAGCATACATAGGACTCCGCCTTTGCTTTTGTTGTTCTATGGGATTTCTTGTCGGTATGGGTAGTTGTGACTTGCTTTTTAGTCCAGCCGTAATAACTACAGTTGAAAAGTAGTGCCATTAAAATATTTTAAACGTGGGTCCCTCCAGCATTTACTCCAGCTCGTGGATTTGAGACACACGGGAGGTACGTATAGAAGTTCCATTCACCGGACAGGAAATCGAGAGGCCCGAGAATGGTATCTTTCCTGTGAATTTGACAGGGCTTCCTGATCTCTTTTTCTTTCTTGTCTGCTTGACATCGAAGGCGTTTTATTCCATTATGTGCAACCTTTCTAAACATACACACAAGTTCCAGCATGCAGTGTTTGTGTCCAAGATCTTGTTGCACATTAGTTGCATTTGGTATTTGGTAGAAGGGGCGGATATCTAATGGTAACCTCTTCGAAAATGTATTGAAGCACGGCCGGCTGTATTGAGAATAAGGTAGAATTTTTGTTTATACCGGAATCTAATGGATAAACCACTACACGTCCATGGGGTTTGAGCTTGTATTTACCTTTAAAAATAGATAGATCATGCTTAGAGAAGGATGTGTCAACTAAGAGCTTGATGACGGGCACTGGCATGCGTAGAGTCCTACTTACTGGTGTAAATGACTATTAGGTATCGTATTAATTATAATGACAATCTGATAGACAATGTAGAACTCCGCCGGAGGCGATTTGTTCTTCAAACAAAGAAAAAAAAAAAAAAAATAAGTGGATGCAGGAAGGAAAGAAATCGTAGACAATTAAAGGATACTATTATAAAATGCAGTAAGTAATGCAATAATCCACCCGACCTTGTCCAGTCCTATACTCCACTACTTAATGAGATAGTGAAATACACTTTTTCGCACACTTGTGCAATCAAGACAAACTCCATATTCGCCAGGCAAGTAAGACAGTAAGGAAAATTCAGAGATATATGAGAAAAGGAAAGATCTCGAGAATGTAGAGGCATGAATGTAAATAGTGGCTCACAATGGCTGGGTATGCTCGCATAAAGATATAGGAAATGTGTAAAAAAGAAAGGGTATTAAATGAATAATTATATAGTCAAGAAAGGAAGAAGCCTATGATGCCGATGAGTAAGAACATAAGAGAAAATGGCAGTGGACGGAAGCTCGAGCATGCGCCTGAAGGAAGTGAAGCAGTTACGAAGTTCGGCCCACAAGCAACATTGACTTGAGTTGCAGCAGTGACATAAACTTCTGAAACAGGCTGCTGCTTGTTCCCGGCCGCCTGACGAAGTACTTTCATAGTAGGAGGTAGACATTTCCCGCACTTTGGTCGTCCGGCAGAGAGGGAATAGCCCAACGCGAGGTGGTAGATGTACACGTTCGCCGTCATACTGGGATCAGTGATTGCTTCTGCAAAGCAATAATTGTTCGTCTCTGGGTTCGTCAGACATGTTGCATCACGCATAGCTCTATATGCCAGAAATCCAGTCTTGGCAGCAATGACCAACGGGTTTCCTTTGGTCAGGTCCTCATTGCAGGCACCTTTCTTCCCGATTTCCTCGGCATAATAAGACAGTAGGGAGGTACATTTATCTGCATTCACAGCACATGACGAACCAAGAGTCTGGGTAATGGAGGAGAAGGTCTTCGTTTTCTGGAAAAAGGAACTGGATGTGGTGAGAAGGACGGATATGGGGATGCAGTCGTTAAAGGTGGAATTTGACAGAAAGCTGTCAAAAAATTCCATACAGCTTGTGGTTGTGTTCTCGCTGCGATTGGTATCGAAGGCAGTAGGGGCAGGTCCGACGGAGACTGTGGGAGATGCGACGATAATGCTGGTTTTTACCGGATCACCAGAGTGCGATGGCTTTAGGATGACTGACGGCTTCGTGGTTGGAGTGGCTGTCTCACGGTCTGGAGAGTCCCTTTTTTGTCGCTGGTGTTGGATGACGATATTGTTATCAGCAGTGTCCGTTGGCGCCGATAGGCGTGCATCGACATTGATCGGCCGTAGTTCTACTGCCAGGCCAGAACCAAACTGACGGTTGTCTAGAAGAGTGTCACCGGGCACGATGCTTGGGTCTGGCAAAACCCTGATACTGTAAGCGTTGACTGGATGTATTATTACAGCCCCCAGCAGGTGAAGTATCAAAGCCCAAGATATGACGGCTACGAGGGTAGTTGTTGGCGGGAAAAGCTGCAGCCGTGGACGAAGCGCCATTCCACCCTTAGATGTCCTTCTCCTTCACTCCTATACTCTGTACCAGATGAGGAACTAGTGGATTAATTATTGGATGAAGGCGTAGATATTGGAGTTGAGATGTCATAGGGTCGTAAGCGAGCGTGTCGATCAAATGGCGCCTTGGAGCAGAACGAAAAGAGAGAATGAAATTCCATGGGCTGGCCAGCCCATGATAATGAATAATAACTAAATGAGTGAACGGCCCTGACAGACAGGACAACTGTCGCCTTGGTGAAAGGGCGAGAAAATGGCAAAGAGGAAAAGGGAAGGAAATAAGTGAAGAGAAAGAGAAAGAAGGTGTGAATGGGAGTGATAAATATAACCCCTGGGCCTGGCCTTCCTACGCCGCCTGCCCGGAAGCTCGCATGAAAGGCGTTAGCACCGGCTCTAGATTCTCAGCTGGCCGAAGGAATTTCGGCTTGCTGCTGCTGTCCCTGACAGGGCCAGCCCCCGTTACTGGTGACTTTGCCATTGTGGGTGTTAGAGATGTTTGCTTTTTTACCCCCTCTTCGTGTCCTCTTCTAAGTTCTTCTCTGGTTTTGGTGGAATTGCTGCGGATAGAGCGTTGTCGTCCAGCAGTTGGCCCTAACACGTTCTTTTCCAGGGGTTTCGCATGCTGTTCCTTTTAGTTTTAGTGGGCGGCTAGTCGCAGATGGGCCTCCACTTGCTTTTCCTTCGGTCGCCTTGCCTGGCCGATGAATTCGCTTCCGACAGGCAATCTTGACAGGGTTTTGTGGCCGGAGACGAGGAAAAAGGCCATCGTTCTCCGTACAGAGAAAGCTTAGAGCTATGGAGACACCGGTCAATATGATGTAATCACCAAATGTCAAAGGGATAATGAACCGATAGTTATCTCACTTGCATCTCGGCCCCATGGTGATAGGATGTCACTGAACCGTCAATCCTAGATCATCGTCTTCCAGAGAATTCGACCACGAGGCCAAGCCCGTGTGCCTGGGCGGAAACTGCACAGAATCGCTAGCTTCGAGACAAGACCCCCATACTCCTGGTTCAAGGTACGGCCCTCGCTTAAAAACTTGCAGCTTCCAACATTCTCACTTCACTGGCTTTCTCCGTATCAACCAATTCTCACTTGGGTTTGCAGGGCAAAAGGCTCGGTCGAGGAGCGATTAATAACGGATACACGGGGGTCCCGCCAGCCCTGCAGCTCTAAGATGCGAGATCCAGGTAGACACAACGGTACACTTACCGTATCGATATAGGTAGCCAATCGCCATAATCGCCTTGTCAAGCCTAGTATATTTATATATATAATACTGCGAATCTCCGGACTGGGATGCCTTGACTCCTCCTCTCGCCGCGAGGCTATGCGGTTTCCCATGGGCTCTATGGCCTCTGTCTGGCCTTTGCATGGGTAGGCGACTCCTTGGTTGGAATACATGCTGGTCAAGGCAATTACGCAGCAGCCAACACATCCTGCCATGGAGTGTCCAGGCTTCCGTAGCAGGTAGTGATGCAAGATGGCCCGGCCGCTGTGGACGGGCATCCAACCGATATTGCACTACGGAGGATATTGCACCATATTGAAACCCCCCCCCGTCCTGGCTGGCACCCGTAAATCGTGGCAGACGATGCCAGGTAAACCGCACATATTGCGGCTAGGAAGGCGTCCACGGCCACCTCTTCCTCACTCCCTTCCGTCTCATCTCATCCCAGTTCATCTCGTCTCGTCTCGTCTTGTCTCGTCTCGTCTTGTCTCGTCTTGTCCCCGGGCGTCCATCATGTCCGCGATGTTTCTTGCATCTTCGACGTCTGACGTCCGGCGTCGCTAACTACGACTACACACGTGACCGGTGGGAGGGTCCCCGCTATTGCCTTCGCTTCTCTATAAACAAGCAATGAGCAGAACAGAGAGAGAAGAGCAGCGGACAATGCGATAGCCAGAGACAACCAACGGCCAGCTTGATACAAGACACAAGCATCATGGCGGCAGGCTCTCCCAACCTCTACTCGTTCCCCGAACCGGACGACCTCCAGAAACAGCTTAGGAACTATGTGCTGCAATCACAGAACGCCGCATTAGCAAGACACTCGACCTTCCGCGTCGCCGTTTCAGGCGGCTCGCTCCCGGCGGTTCTGGCGAGCTCTCTGCTTGCTCCCGGTGACGGTACGGATGAAGACACGCCTAAGTTTGCCTCGTGGGATATCTTCTTCGCAGACGAGCGAGTTGTAGCCCTTGACCACCCAGATAGCAATTACGGGCTGTTGAAGAAGGAGTTACTGGACAAGATACCAACAGCCCAGCTTGGCCAGCCGACGGTTCACCCCATTGAGCTAAACGACGATATCCAGGAGGTGGCCGATCAGTATCAGGACGAGCTGAGACGCTCGTTTGCCGCCAAGGATAGTGTCAAAACACCTGTTTTCGACCTTATTCTGCTTGGGTGCGGGCCAGACGGCCACACATGCAGCCTCTTTCCGGGGCATGAACTGTTGCTGGAGAAGGACTCATGGGTCGCCCCCATAGAAGATTCGCCGAAACCACCGCCGAAGAGAATCACACTGACCTTGCCAGTGGTCACTCACGGATTAAGAGTTGCTTTCGTCGCTACAGGCGGTGGCAAGAAGGATATACTGTCCCAGATATTTGATCAAAGTGAGGGTAGATCGCTTCCCTGTGCGATGGTCAATATCGCTGCTGGCGAGAAGGTTAGCTGGTTCACCGACTCAGCCGCTTCTCAACATGTTAGGTTCCCCAAGCGCGAGAACCTCTAGTTGGCTGCTGTGTGTTATGTTATGATAAACGAGTGTTAAAAAAGAAGCAGAACTGTTGGGCCGATACATTCGGGCAGGACTTTTAAAAGGCATGGGAATTCCTCGGTATGGTAAGGGGCATTTACTGGAACAGCCATCAGCCCACAGGAAGTAGCTACGGCATGATTCAACTATTTAATTACTTGTCTCTCTTTTTCATTTTGCCCGCCGGGCCTGGTAGATAACAAGTCTCATAAGCTGCCGGGGATATATAAGTCCATATTCATTTCCCATGCAAGTTGCCATTAGTGTCGTGCGTGTAATTGTGAGCATGTGTTCTCTGTGTAATGCTCACTATTGGCATTTGGTCGTTTATTTAAATTGCTATTCTCCCGTCTCTTCCTGTTCGGACTTGGGACTAAGATGCGCCAAAGCCCCCAACCCCCTTTCAACTACAGCAACCACCCAGTATCATTATCTCTTCTCGAGGATATCGTTCTCCTCACTTAATTCTTCCTGGCCACTGTTACGCTCCTTTACATCCATCGAGTCAAGAGAAGAACTGCTGGAACGTCATGCCAATCCCAACACGATCGCTATCAGTTCGTGAACCTCAGAAAAAACAAGCGGTCAACGGAGACTCAACGGTATGCGCAAAACATTATGAAGCAAGCCTACAGCCCAAGCATAAGAAAATACGGACCCCTTTCAAGTCGAAATGACCAAGAATGCTAACTGAACTACCTGTCTACGGAATAATAGTTGTCGTTGTCACCCATCAAACAATCACAGTTACCGCTCGGCAGTCGAAGCTCAGGGTCCAGACGACTGACCACCAGTTCGGAGATCTTACAATACGAAAGCAGTAGCGGACTTGGAATTACATACGGGAACGGGAACAGCGGTGGAAGTAGTAATGGCATACCGGAGAAGAAGAGCTTTCTACCACAGAGGCGAACGATTCCTAGGCCGCAGAGTCTACAACTACCACAGTCAACGGTACAAAGTGCCAGGTCAAGACAGCCGGCGGAGAGCCGATTAGAAGCCATTAAAACTACAAGGACTGCGCCGTTACCTTCTGAGAGTGCAAAATCACGTCCTAGTTTATCCAGAGCCAGGTCACCCACGAAGCCGAAACCAGAACCTAAACGAGCCCTGGCCAAACCTCCCAACTCTGCACCGCCGGCGAGACAGATGCGCTCCTCATCACTACTACACCCAGCTGCGCCAAAGCTAGTCAATATTGCCTCGCATGTGAGGCACCA
Source organism: Trichophyton mentagrophytes (assembly GCA_003664465.1). NCBI lineage: Eukaryota > Fungi > Ascomycota > Eurotiomycetes > Onygenales > Arthrodermataceae > Trichophyton > Trichophyton mentagrophytes. The sequence continues at coordinate 22,700 of QQSR01000071.1, read as the reverse complement.
AAGCCAGATAATCAACCTCAACACGGCAAAGTCGAGGCCGCAGTCAAGTGGCAGACCTAGCTCGTACTACCCTCTGGGGTCAAAGCTAGCAGGCGCTCCATCACCAACATATCAAGCGCGGTTTGGTCTTATGAAACCTTCCAAAAGCACTACAAACTCACCGGAGACGCTTTTTGAAAACCCTTCGCCTTCGCCCACCCCTCCCGAAGACCAGCTGTCCCCAGAACAGACACTTGCTTTACAAACTGAGCTTCTACAACTTCACGTCCTGCACTCACAGGGTCTTCAGACAAAAGCCAAATGGGAAGCTCACGCCGAAAGACATTATAGAAAGCTGCACGAGTCGGTTAAGGCGAGTTACAGGCGGGAACAAGAGAGATATAAGTACCAGAATCTCCAAGCTGTCAAGAAGTTTGAAGAGAAATCGAGGAGCTCGAGCAGTGGCCACGACTTTAATATTCAGATGGGGATACTTTCACGAGTTATCCAGGAGGTAACTCATCTTACAGAGTCAGAGGACAGCCAGTATAATACTGTCGTTGGAGTCTTCGAAGAATGGACCCAGCATGTTGCCAAGCTCAAGCAGAGCAGGGAATTAAAGGATGATGGCGAAGTAAACAGAGAGAAGCTTCTGTCAAACATTGACGAAGACGGAGAACTGCAATTCATCGACCCCTTACCTCCACAATGGAAGGAGGACATTGCAGCGTTATCGGTGCAACTCTCCCAGCTGGCTGGCAACCTGGATGATCTGGACATACCCAAGACAGCTGATACAGACAAGTTTGGCAGGCCAGTAGACTACTCTGATTCTGCTCTACTGAAGGCTGTTACCGGGCATAAATCCCTGGTATCTTCGATGATCGAGGAATTGGATATGATTTACAACATTGAAATGGAGATTATGGAATTCGAAATCTTGTGGATGGAACGCGCGCTGGAGAGTGTTGGAGGTACGACTGAGTTATGATGCATCTATAGATGAATATGCCCAACCCTCATGATGTTATGGATATGACCACGCTGCTAGCTGTCTATGATATTCTGCACAATAATATAACGAATGGCTCAAAGAAGTTACTCTTTGCAGACTCGTAGAATCTTGGGATTATATAATAAAGCCAAACGATGAGGTCATTATTAAACACGTGATTTATTATCTAATCAACTGCCAGGAGCTTGTGGGGTAACTAGAAGGAGACGACAGCGTCGAAAACCAACGAATTTGGGAGCAATAACGTACAAACGAGAAGCCATCCTGAACAATATCTCGAACGGCTGGTTTTGCGGACACGAGGCAGAAGAGATCTTCCAGGAGCTGTCTACAACGAATTTGTAGGGAGACGCAAGATCTCGGTACCCCCCAGTGGCGTTTTCAATTCTCCAAATAGCTCTACTTCGACGTGCCTGGAAGTGGCCTCACTGACCCTGCTATAGCTTACTCCAAGCTGCTTTCTGTGTGCGTGGAGCTTCATATGACTCCAGACTGAAACCTGGGGTTAAAATCTCTCCTTTGCCCCTAGAGCGAGTGACAGAAGCCATTTCGACAAGCTCTTTATATCCGAATAAGCGTTAATTCAGCATCAGCTCCGCGATTTTCAGCCCCTTGCCACCCACATATTTGCATCTTCTCTCCGGATGGGAAGATTATCCGGGACGACCGTGACGTTCCTAAGCTCCAAATAAGTTGTGTGCACCAGCTTTAGGGAGCACAAAGCCCGGATAATGTTTGGCATACATCTTAGTACGCATTGAACGTCTGAGAGAGGCATCTGACGATCCGACGATGAAATCATCACTGCATAAACGTATCCTTCTCCGGGAGCAGGGTGATAGTACGCTATACTCCAGCATTCGTGGGTTTTACGGCGATAAGGCATGGATCGATGATCTGGATATAGTCAATGAACTGGGAGGCCATAATGGTTGCGTCAATGCCTTATCGTACGTTTGTGCAGTTTCCATTCATCTAAATATACCACAGTTGACGGAATTGCTAACGAAATACATCTAACAATAGATGGTCGAACTCTGGGAAACTTCTTGCTTCAGGCTCTGATGACAAGCATCTAAACATCTTCTCCTATCAACCTGAATCGACAGAAGCGTCATTCTTCCTCAACACAACCATTTTTACTGGACACTCGGCAAACATATTCTCTGTGAAGTTTATGCCCCATTCGAACGATGGGACCCTGGTATCCTGCGCCGGTGATTCCGAAGTCCGTGTTTTTGATATCGAGCATCAAGGGAGATCTGCAGCTACAGAGACACCTGCTATTCCCTCAGCTCGACGACGAAGGATTAATAATTTCTTCAGTGGAATGCGTTATTTGACAGAGAATACCACGAACTCCCGGGTATATCGGTCACACGCAGATCGAGTTAAACGAATTGTCACCGAGAATTCTCCCCATCATTTCCTCACTTGCTCCGAGGACGGGGAAGTTAGACAGTGGGATCTACGGCAGCCATCATCTGCATATCCATCTCCCCGTGGTGGCCAGGGCTTCATGGCTTTTAGGCCAGGCTTGAGACATGACGATTCCAACGTTCCGCCGCCATTGATATCTTACAAGCGGTACAACCTCGATTTGAACACCATATCCTGCTCTTCCAGCCAGCCACACTACATAGCACTTGGAGGTGCCCATCTACACTGCTTTCTACACGATAGACGGATGTTAGGTCGTGATTTACACGCGGAACGTGGTCAGCCTGGAAGCCACAATCCTCCAAAATCTTGGCATGACAACGAGGCCATGGGGAAGGCTACACGTTGCGTAAAGAGATTTGCTCCACGCGGCCAGAAAAAGATGAGAAAGAGAGATAACGGGCATATTACAGCTTGCAAAATTAGCAATGCAAACCCAAATGAGATGATTGTCAGCTGGTCTGGAGAACATATTTACAGCTTCGACTTAGTCCGCAACGACGATGCACTGGACCATAAGGACGAGGACAACAGGGAATGTTTGGATGGCACAAGCACTGGAAGAGCTAAGAAATCTAAAAATAGGAAAAGGAAGCGAGGGAAAGCCCGATCCATCAGCTCTGCTAGCAGTGGATCCCGTCACCAATCCCGGCTTCGTCCTGAGAGTAACGAATCAGAAGACCTAGCTTTTAGAGTTCGTTACCGGAATGGCGAGCTCGAAGATATTCCTTTCGACTCACTTCCAGGCACAAGCCTGGCTGACACTCCACAGGAGGTACTTGAGAGGGCACGTGAATCTGTTCTCAACGAGGCCCAGAAGTTGAGTCTCCGAATAGCCAAAGGGCTGGTTGAAGTTCGAAAATTGCTTTTTTCAGTAGATGCTTCCACTCGTGAGGTTGTCGAGGAACAGTCGATGGTTGATCCCACCCCATATACTTCGTCATTTACTGCCGTTCTTGGGCTTGCAGCGACATATTTGCCTGAAATGGATGACGTTATAAGAAATTGGGGATACCCCTTAAATCCTACACATGGAGATGTTGTTTTTCAACAGGCTCTGCGCAGTAACAGGGAGTCGTCTCGTCGGTTTATTCAAGCCTCCGGCACCTTAGCCAGAGCTCTTGGCGGTAGAATACAAACAGCATCGGGTGGTGAGAGCCCACAGCTTCAATTTTTCCGTCAGATTGAACCCGCTCCTACTGAAAACGGAATCATTGACAATAGCAGTCAGTTTGGGTACGATTTCTTGAAGGCAATTGTACTCTGGCTTGAGGGAGGGAGACCAGCCGTACTAGAAGGGTTTAAAGAGAGGCCTTCTGAACGTCGCAATGCTGCTAGATTCCCCATTCCGCAATCTGCAACAGACGAGGCCATCGATACCATTCTGATACCATACTTGAAGGGATTGGCTGGGAACAATCCTATTGTGAACGTTGATACCTCGAGATTCGAGCTTGATGAATCTCGCGTGATATTTTCCTCCCAATCTCATGCAGTGAATGCTTTTGCCCAGGCAATTAGACTGCCTTTAGAGGACCTTTCTGGTGCAGCCATGTCATCAACTGACGGGGAAGAGATCTCAAGAGATAATTCTAACCTGTCTGCCCTAGACCGCCATGCTGCTACTCGATTCTGGGGTTTGAAAGTAGGGAGGGGTATTTTGATGGACGTTGGTGAGGGCGTTAACTTTGAATTTGTCAATCGTGCCTTCGGTGGCCTTCGAGCCACGCTTGAAGAGGATGATGAAGAAGACGACGAAAGAGAAAGACTACAGGAGGACATCGATCCCAACGAGGAAGAAGAGGAAATATCCGAACTTCGCGTTCTGAATAGACACTCACGCCACAATCGGCACTCACATCGAGAACCCATCTCCCAGGATGATGTTGAGGACCATGATATTCAAAGCTCATCTGAAGAGGAAGAAGAAGAGAGTGACGATTCAGAGAGTGAGAGTGATAGCAGCGAATACGACTCCGAGAACGAAAGATTAAGGGAAGACGATGATGAAGATGAATTTGGAATATCCACCCAGCTCTCTTCAGCGTGTCGTAACTCGGTAGAGTCACATGTTCCCTGCTCTTCTCATCTCAACGTTTACCAAGGCCATTGCAATGTGAAGACTGTTAAGGACGTTAACTATTTCGGTTTGGACGATGAATATGTTGTCAGTGGAAGCGATGACGGAAATGTCTTCATATGGGATCGAAAGACATCGGATCTACTCAACATCCTCAATGGGGATAGTGATATAGTCAATGTGGTCCAAGGTACGAGAGCATCATTGCTACAGAAAGTAAGGCTTCGGGATCACTGCATCTAGTAACTAAAAATATATTCTAGGTCATCCATACGAACCCCTCCTCGCCGTGTCGGGAATTGACCAGACGATCAAAATATTCTCACCCGATAATCGAGCACAACATGACGCTAGCAATGGCATCAACATTGCCGACCCTGATGCACAATCTGATCTAACTGTTGGTGTCGAGAGTTTGTTAGGCCAGGCAAATATGAGAAGCCCTGGACTTGCAAGTAGAAAACGTTTGCATGACAGCTACCAGATTCTAAGCCGGAATGATGTGAATCGCCAAGGGGGGATGAATGAGGCCTTTCTTACGGTACGTTTATTGCAACCCTTGACTATCCTTCGAAGAGGACTATCATTCGCCGAGTGGGCGGCGTTGTTCTAAAACAAATATCGTACCACTTGACGCTGCCATCCCACATGTGCTCGTATTTTGCACGTTGATCTTGAAAGTAGCTCCGATACTCATGACGGATTTTCAAAACATTTAGAGAAGCATGCTCGCGCGTGTAGCAGCAACGCTCAGGGACAGACATAATGTTAGGCTTGGATTTGCCGGCGCTCATACTGGGGGAGACGAGCATCAGATTGTGCTAGATGAGAACTGTTCTGTAAGTCAACCTTGTCGAGACGGCATCGCATTCACAGCTACTAATTACTTGTGTTCATATACAAATAGGTTATGTGATTAGTCACTCAAATGTCTCCCCAGCCAGCTACCAATTATCCTTAGCAATTCGAAATATATTTTATTCTCTGGCCTTTTTCTATACCCGCGCTCGCTGCCTTTTCTGATGCTATGGAAATGCATCGAACCGGCATCGGGTACATTTTACTTTTGCCGTTTGTATGCACTGGAGCTAGTTGCATAACTATTCAAGAATATTATTAGGAATCATTTGATAACTAGCGGCCAGCCATCTAGGCCAATAACCACCTAAGGCACTTATTAAGGAGCTGGCTCTCTTATGCCAATACTTATCCACAGTGCTTAAAATGCCTAAAGCAGCACAGGTGATGAAAGTGATAATCTAACAATCTCATGGTCAACTCACCCCCTATGATGCCCAGGAGGGCCAGATCAATCACGTGACTCGTGAATTTTTCCGTGGCGGCGGCCACCGTAAGGTGATATGCAAGCCTCCAACTACAGATCCCGCCGGCTTGTCCATATATCGTGCCATCTTCTAGCCAGAAGCTGTTGTTGAGTATTTCCGTACCTCCCGATACTGCCCATGATATTTTTTCTTTTCAATCTTTATCCCTTACCCCGCCAGGAAGCCCCCAAGTACCACTGTTCAAGAGAATAGCATAGCATGTCTCTACAGCAAGATGAGACATATGAGCCAGATTTATTGAGAAGGCGCCGGGAATGCTCTTTAATGATTCGCGTTGATCCCTATAACCCGATTCGCCATTTTCAACGCGGCTTAACGTACCAGGCTCTTGGATTTCCCGACTTAGCTGCTGCTGATGCCTACCGCGCCCTTACCTTATTCGATTCCATAATTGACCCCGATACAAGCGAATACCCGGCTCGGAAACGAGTTGATTTGGAATCTTTTTCGGACTTGAGCTCGCTTGAGGTTTTAGAAGGAAGTGGAGGTAATAATCAGGATCATGGAAATCGCCACGATGTTGAAAGCCCCGCGTTCGAACCCCTTTCGGATGAGGAGTATACCGAGCATATCTTCGAGGTTTACGAGTTATTGGTGAAATCTCTTGCGCAATGTGGGTGTTTGAGGGATGCCTATGACATCTGTGTACAGGCTATGAACTTACCTACAGAAGGGGTTAAAGGGAAAATGCGAAACACAGAGCTACCGTCATTACTCAATAAAATTAAAGAAGCCGCCATTTCTACTAATGTGAGTTCAACTGGCTTCGATCCTATGACTCTTCCTGCGCAAGGTCATGCCAGGCGATCATTATACCCATGGAACACTCACGAACCGGATCGAAACAAACCAGAGATTGTAAAGTATCTGAATGAACGGCTGGCCCAGGTAGCGCCAAAATGTGAGGTTCGTACAACAGCTTTACCATCTTTGCACGAGAGTGTTGTGGATGGTAATCTACGTGAAGACATCACTCCTGAAGCTGGTAACGTTTCTATCCAACTTGGCTTATTTGCGAAAGAAGACATTGCCCCAGGCGAGGTACTCTTGCATGAATCCTCAATGTTGACAGCGACAAATCGACTGCATGATGATATATGCGATGCTTGTAATGGTCGCTTACCGGAACTCTCATCCTCTGAACCACCTGTTGCTTGCGAAGATTGCCATGATACTATATTCTGCAGTCAAACATGCCATGATCTAGCCCAGGAGCTCTACCACGGTGCAATGTGTGGGCAAGAAGGGCTAGAGTCTATAGGCAAAGATGTCCCGGATCCAAAAGATAAAGCTGATTATTTGTACCTTTTATTGCTCGAGCGTTCCATTGCAATGGCAGCCACTCAAGATATCCACCCTCTTGACCTCCCAGAAGTCAAATACATATGGGGTGATTTCTCCTCCCTGGATGGCAAAGGAGATGATATTTTTGATACAACTTTCACTAAACGACCAGCATCCGCTACATTACCATTTTCTTTTCAGCTTAATATCGTCCAGCCTATGCGTATTCTGGATGAGATGGGAATCGATCCATTTAAATCATTAGATCGGTACGACACCTGGATCTTGAATACCCTGTATGCCAAATTCCGCGGGACTGCGTCTGGTCGTCTATCTACATGGGATGGCGGTCCTGAATTTTGTGCTGTACATCCTCTGTGGTGTCTAGCAAACCATAGCTGCAATCCAAATGTGCGATGGGAATGGGGTGGTGAGATCACGTTTACTGCTAGAACCGATGAGGGGAGGGTCAAATGGGGTCCAGAATCCAGGTCTAGCAAGGGAGGTATCTCGAAAGGCGAAGAAATTCTAAATCACTATTGCGATGTTAGCCTTCCTGTTAAGAAAAGACGTGAATGGGCCATGGGCGCCTTGGGAGGGGCTTGTCTATGTGAGCGCTGTATCTGGGAGGCTGCCCAAACTTAGGCATATACATCTAGATTAGACTAAATCACCAACAGTTATCCATTTGAGCTTGCTGTTTGCACCGAGACACTGTTACCTGGCCATAATACCTTTTATAACTTGACACCCACTCCCCGCATTGATGTTGTTTAGAGGAAACCAAAGCTACAAACTGTTTTACAATATACCATATCAAGATTTTCGACAGAGCAACTAGATTTGTATTTTTAAAGTTTGGCTACATAATTGCATTGCGCCCTGTTTTATCACCCCTCTATTGCTTTTGTATTATCTCAGACCCATATGTTTCCTTGGTGCCATTCTAGTTATGGGCAACGTTCACGTTGATACGGCCGCCGTCAGAATATGAGATGATGTCACCGTTTCCAACACATTCGGTGTACCCGAGGTTATAACAGCAGTCAATGATTTCTTGGATTTTGTTGGCGACAGTAGCAGCATCGGTATAACTGTTTACTGAGGGATGATCACCGGTACGGCGTAGTGTCAGTTTGGCGCTTCCATAGGTTGCAAATGTAGAGCCGCTTCTTCCAGAGACATGGTATTGCCCGCCGTATGCCTGAACAGCACCCTTAAGTCCAACGATATGTTCTCCCTTGGTGCCTTTCTGGTAAACACAGCTAACGTTGCTGGCAAAGGCAGTGGAGGCGTAAACCGTAGTTATTATGGTAGCGGCGGTGAATTTCATTTTGTTGGTTGTTAGTTTCGCGGGTTCTACATGATAGTTAGAATATGTGAAAGGATTTCGCTTCAAGGGATGGGATGACTGTTCGTACACAGTATGTATTCGGATATGGAGGTTGGAACTTTTTACTGAGCTCAAGATAATGATGAGAAAGAAGCTGTCAGATGAAGTGCCCGAATCTCTGCTTTTATGGACATTATCGAGATACGCCAACAACTATTACTAACTGAGAGAGCTGGTGTAAGGCTGTCAATCAACGAACGAGCTATAGCAAATAGCTAGCAAGCGGACTAACTACTCCGACCCTGGCAGGCCATGGTTTAATCTTAATCCACCGAGACTCACTCGAGCGTTCGCTGGCGCACTATGGCATGTCCCATTTCCTCCCTTGATAGACAAACCTTATATTTGTGGAGACGGCAGGATCAAGCTTTGAGGGTCCGTGCCAACTCAAATGAGCTTAACTCGACTGCTTATTGGAAGAACTTCCATCAACCTGCAAGGGTCGGAGCAAACCCCCGACGACAGTTGCAAAGTGGATGACTCTCCATATGTCACTTCTCCTACATAATGAAAAGCTTCTTTACTTTAAAAGAGGGTTCAACTCTATTCATTTGATAGTATATTCATTAGGCAGGAGGTATTGAATGGAACGTTGTGAATAGACACGTCATTAGCCTAGTGGTTTATTCACTTCTAATCTATTCACTATTCATTAAGATAGCTATATATAGCTAACTTCATCGCCGAGAATTCTAAAACCTAAGTATAACTAATAACCAATAACTAACCTTGAGTTGATACTGATAGCAACCAGAATGACCCGCCCACCCTGTCTTGGGGCTTTGCCTCTAGATATTCTATGCATGGTCTGTGAATGCCTTGTGGACTATGACCCAAGCCAGAAAAGCTTGTTTTCCTTCTCGTTAACAAGCAAATGGTGTAATATTGCAGCCGCGAGACAGAGGTTTAGGCGCATCCCAATCTCCTTAGAAAGCAAGGAGAAACTAGCCGATGACATAGAGCGATGGAACCACATTCTAATCCCTCGTGGATACATTGACTATGTGCAGGTCGTGAAGATAACCGGAAGTATTCATACTCGGGATATGGCTTTTAACAGTGGAGAATGGCCACTCGGAGAAATGAGCCTTGGGTACCATGAAGCGGACGATGAAAATGACGATAACGAGTGGGCCGCAGGTGATGATGACCAGAGCGACAGTGATTCGACATGGGAATATGGTGATAGGAAGGTCTACTCTGATGTGACCTTATTTGGTGAAAATCCATACTTGACAAATGAAGAGAGACAGTCCCAGGAGGTTGTCTGGAGCCCCCTTGTACACTTCATCAAGAGTCTTTCAGGCCTCAAAGACTTGATTTACGCCTCCGAAGACCAAATCCCACTCTGCGTACTGTTAACACTACACCAGCGACACCCAAAGAGTCGCCTTCACATGCACCACTTTATTCTCCACACCCTCTTTCAGCCGGCTGACTATCCCCAAGATATAAGCCTAGAGGAATATACCCTTGCGACATCTCCATGCTTATACAGCATACGCGCACATCAGTCTGATTACGATATCCAGGGAAGAGTTTGCTATAACACCGAAGCAATTCTACAAATGGTGGCTGGTTTGGCACCAAACTTGAGACATGTGTCCATGGCAGTACCCAACACTTTCATTAACACACAACAGAACCCGAAACCAGCATGGCGTGGTTTTTTTATTAATAGTCCACCAAAGCAAAATACCCCCAGGCCACTTGGACAGCTCCGGAGTCTATCTTTCAAATTCATAGAGAGCTTAACCCCCTCCACACTCCGAAAATGGGCTCGCTACACAGATTTCTCCAAGCTGCAAACCCTTCGAATAATGAGCGATGATGGTGTTGACATAGTCAGAATCCTTGATCAAATGGCAGTGGAGGGGAAGTTTAGTTCCCTTCGCTCTCTCAGCTTAAAATTATTTCTTTCCACGTACGCAGACACCATAATCTTTGACAGGATTATGGCTGATTTTCTACGAAACCTGCCTCCTCTCAAGGAATTGAAATTGACTGGCTTTGTCGCTGAACAGACATTCAATGTCATCCTTGAGAAACATGGCAATACCCTGCTTAAACTGGATTTTATCCCGTCCCGCGGATTCATGACAGGAGCGAGTTTATTTGTCCTCTTCAATAGTGAGGTTAAAGAGATTCAGAAGCAATGCCCGAACCTCCAGACTCTTGGTATTCTCATACCCCGTACCAACGGCAATAAGGATGAAGTGGATATCTATCGGACTCTGGGCATGTTAAAATGGTTGAAGCAATTGATCCTAAGGCTTGATTTTTCTAGCGTCATCCACTACAGGCATTCCTTATCCACTGACCCCGGCATCGATAGCTTGTGTCTTAGTGCCAATGCAGTAGCAACCTTGGATCAGATGCGTGAAACGTTTAAAAACTGCGCCATTGACGCAAACCTCGCGCTTTCCATATTCCGGATGATAGCTATTACCAACGGACTGAGATACCCTTCTAAATCTCCTTCGCTGCAATACCTCAAACTTCAGCCTTGGGGACACGGAGAATTCGGGAGTGGAGTATTCAACGGAGAACTTGGAGATATTACAAGATGGCTTGGTAGGACTTGGCTCTGTACAAGGCCATACGGAGATGTGAATTTCGAGAAAGTGGTTACAAGAGAGGTTGACAAGCAATGGCGGATGCTTTTTGAGCACAGGATCGAGGATATTTTTGCATGGGGGAAGCACTTCTATGAGCAATCCGAACAAGCTCGGTTTTATCAAAAGGTCTGGAAAAGTATCTGGCCTGGGCATACAGATGGAAGAAAATGGACGGATGATTGGTCAAGTTGTCCGCTGCTGGAGGAATAGGTCCGCAACCAAGCGTTAACATTGAACGCACCCTTAATTCGAGGCTTTTCAATCATTCTCCTCTTCCCATATTTTTTACTCTTCCCGCTTTTCAGAAGCAAGGGATGCAAAGGGCAACCAAAGCCTTATGCCTTTCAATAGTATTTATTCATCATAGTCATCATCATCATCGTCATCATCATCAAGTAACATGGGAACATAAAAAAGGAAATGCATTGATGCTGGTTCGAGCCTCCCAAAAAGTTATTTTGCGTGTAAAAGTAATTCTTCATAAAGCTCCGCAGGAATTTTTTGTACAACTAAAACGGTCAGAGCGATTGTTTCCTTTGCATCGATAGGCGGGAATGACCGGAGGATTTTGTTTGGACTACGTAAGAGTTAGTAAACGTGTCTAGAATTGGAGTATTAGAGGAATAAGATATTTACCTCTGACTTGCCAAGATGATATCCCTCATTCGTATTAATTGTGCAACAATGCATAATATATTCAGATGCGGTCCGTAGGCGAAAAGAAAATCCCAAAGATGCAAAACCTCTGGTAGTGGCGGTGTACAGGCACACAGCGTAAGAACCGACGGGAATGCGTATAATTCGGCATGCATTCCCTTACTGAATAAGTGATTGGCTAACTTTGGCTCAACAACCTCTAGGCAACGATCCACTAACTTGACGCCTTTGTGGACTCCGTCCATGGTACTTTTGGCATACCCGGGACATTCACGGGTGATAAAGTGGTGGAACAATGCGAACGCTTCTACTTCGCTTCGTGATGCATAAAGGAACGGTGCGCATAAAACATTCATTCCCTGCACATATATTGCAGCGGAATCTGATGGGTTCGGGCTTTGGCCATCAGTAGCGGCAGCATGGCCGTCGGAGAGGAAAACAGATGAAGTTCTTCTCGAGTTTGGCTGTTGTGAAGGAGAAATCTGGCGCGAAGAAGTTCCGGTCTTGGAGTCATGTATCTTCCATGCTACAGCATTGAGAAGTCGTATGAGACTTGCTTCGGTAACTCTCCGTTTAAATAATGGATCAGTGGCTAGGGTTCTGAATGTGTCATTACGGATCTTGGTATATGCCGGTGACCGACCCCGGTGGACAAGGGAGAGGTATTCGTCCGTTGGGAGCGGAGGTATATCGAGAAGGGCGAGCCAAATGTATATACGGTGAGTTGACTTCAATCATGAAAGGTTAGCACAGTGACCATATATCCTCTTGAGATGAATAATTTCGCTTACCATTCCATCGTTATCTGCATCAACTCTTGTGGACAGAATCAGGTACCGCAACTCTTCAAGCCCAATCGCAATATTGTTATTCGGAGGGCCCTCTCTCAAGAGATTTTCAAGGCCGGAACGCCTAGTGAGATAACCAATTGACCCTGATTTTCGATTGACGCTGGGTCGTTTGCGTGGTTGCGCAGTTCCAGGCGCAGCTCCGGTAACATCGCTATTAGACCTCCCACGGCCATGAGTTGTTGCAGGTGTTGTTGCGGCAGCTACTGGCTGCTCCGACGTCTGCTGTGTCGATGCCTCTCGGGTGTTAATGCTCGTTGTATTTCGGAAGATCGGAGGTCGGGGGCCTACGGCCAGGCTGCTCGAGTGTGTCGATAGTGTCTGGTGTGATTGGAATCTGCGTAATGTTCTAGTGGGTTGAGGTGGCTGCAGTCCGCCTGATGCTGCGGGGACGCGAGGTTGGGATGGTTGAGGCATGCTGTCAGAAGCCGCAGACCCCGTTACCAGGGTCGTATTATAGTAGGCGCCAGATAATGCCCTTGGAGCACGTATACTCCGTACGTGTGGGTGGCTTTCAGTAACTAGTCAGGCGATATGCGAAGGGCTGGCGTGCAAGTCATGGGTTTTTTTCCCTTTACCCCTGCCCTGAAAACTGAAAACCAGCCTCATCGCGACTATTTTTGCCCAGCGCGTCGGGCGATCCAGCCAACTTTCTGGGGACGGACGCTGCCAAGGTTCCAAGTTAGGTAGGTTCCATATATAGTGGTCACGTGAGAATAGTTAGTCGTGCGCGGGGCTTGGCTTATTTAGAGTTTTATAGGGGGTGTGCCTGACGCTGCTAAGAGCAAGGGGGTAGACGAGGACGAGGACGACGCCAGAGCAGTGGGGTGCTTATAAGAGGAACGGATAGTTGACCGGGTGATGAGGCTTTAGACATGAACACGTCCTCGAGCTGGTTTGTGGTCCAAGATAAGTCATGAAAACGGCACAAGACATTGGTTTGGTCATTATATTATTCACAACTATAAACATTAAAAGCGACGCTACCCGGCTGCCGATGCAATTAATACTATCACGTTATGGGAATCCACAGACGATACTCAGCTTTCCTTCGATTTTGATTTGTCCGCCTTTGGGTCTCCTGGGCCACCGGTTAAACTTCCAACAAACTCCTCATACCTGAACACCTCGGCTCGACTTCTCGACCCCGTAAGGGAGGAAGCTTTCCCTTTATTACCAAATGCGCGTCTGCCGGTGAACCCATGTATGACTTCGTTTATTTCGCTCTCTGTCAACGGTCTCTCGTCTCCTTCGGGGCTGGTGTGGAGTAAAGCATCTCGGAGCTCTGCCAGGTCAATCTGACCACTGTCATCTTCGTCAAAGGCTGCAAAGGCGTTAAGGAGCTCTTGAGAAGATGACAGTGGTGCTAGATGGGTAGCGATCTGGTTTAAGTAGGTTGGAAGGTTGATTGATCGCGGACCGTTTGGTGGAAAGTATGCACCTGTGGCCAAAGAAGATGAATCTTCGCCTAAACACGTACCAGTCAGCAAGTCAAAATAGCCCGGAGATAAATCAAACGCCAGAAAGTTGACCAACTAACCAAGGTTATTTAAAGCATCGGCTACATCTTCCCTGTTTACTTGGCCATCGTTATCACGATCTAGTACTTGGAACGCCTCACGCATCTCCCGCAGCTGTGCCGGAGGTATCTTGCTCAGTAGATCATTGTTTTTTGGCGACCGTTCAGGTGTTTTGGGCCTTCCCATAGCTGAAAACCGATCTTGAGCATTGGCCCCTTTTGTAGGTGAAAGTTGCGGCGACCTGGGGCCAGGGGAGGATCGTAGCCCATTGCTACCGTTCGTAAATATATCTCCATTCTCTCTTTCCAATGCTTGGAAATGGCTCAGTTTGCTAGGGGAATGTGTCGGGGTGGTTCCTCTGCTACTCGGGCTTCCAGGTATATTTGGCCGGATCACGGGTCCGGGTGATGAAGGGGGCGGCGAGGAGACAAACGACTGGCGCCGGAAGGGAGAGGAACGGGGGGATCCAAAGGAGAGAGGCGACGGCTTATATGGCGTTGTGTTCGGCGTACCCTGCAGTCGTTGTCAGTATATAATGAACGACTTTAACTATCAGAACCGAACCAATTAAGCCTACCATTCTTCCTTTCTGCTTTGGCTAGGAGCAATTATTTAACGAGTGATGGAGTGGGTAATCAAATATTGGCCGTATAGTTATTGGTGACGTGGTCGTCTGAATTCTTGTTGCTTGCGGTTCGCTCCCTTCGATGTTATCTCACATTTGATAAGCCCCAAGTCATGATGTAATGGACAGGTACTATCCGGAAGCCCAAAACGGAAATCAACAAACATTGGGCCGGATAAATTATTTCCCTTTATCCGGGCGCAAAAAGGTTGTTCCATCCCACTTCTTCTTAGTCATCAATACCACGTGAAGGCGCCAGGTCAGCCAATCCCAACCCTGCTGTTCGCCTCGATAGCCGCGAGTACAAGAGAAACCAAGAAAAGGGACCCTCTGCTTGTGGATGGCGCATCGCATGGAGAGAGAGAGTGAAAGCTGTTCCTGGGGCGTCCCTAAATGTTCCTTGATCCGCGCATGCTTCTGATGGATTGATAGCCAACACTCGATAAGCGCATTGCGTCAATAACGAGGTATGTTGAAATACGTTGACTTATGCGCCGAAGGTGACTGCCTGAGATTAACCATCTTGCTCTACTATAGAATGCAATTTCTCGTTTCTGCCCCCTTACTCCTCTGATTATACCACCAATATTCAATCATGGCGAACTCCTTGGCCAGACGGCCTTCCACCAACGGCTCTTCTCACGACCGAGGCACCTCATTCACCTCCATCCCACCCTCATCTATATCCCCGCATCAGTCCGTTTCCATTGGACCTAGGAAGAACCGATCGCAGACGTCTCTCAGCCACAAATCAATTGGAAGCTCTGGGGAATCCTCACAGCGGCGATCTGTACATTCCTATGGCAGTTTTCAGGCGCAGAAACGGAGGTACAAGTCTCAGTACCCCGCTGACTCTCCAGAACCGCATGTTGAGTACATTCTCGTTGCCTCATTTGATGTAGACCGGGGGCCTATTATGGAGCATCAGTATCCTAGTGCCATCAGCGGCGATGAGAGCATGCTAGCAGAGCTCATGTTACCTGATCAAACACACGTTCGCAGCCAGGATTGGACGATCTTCTTTTTGCACAAGGATAATGGTGGGCCAGAAGAAGATCCTGAATTTGGGGAAGATAAGGACGGGGATGACGAGCAAGACGAAGAAAAAAATCAAGATGACCTATCTCAAGAGTATCCGGAGGAAGACGATGCCGGGAGTGCGGGCATGGATGATGAACCACCCCTGATGTACGTCCTGAATCTTGTGAATACAAAACAGGACACATCAGTTAAACGGTATTGTCAACCACAGTATGCGTTTTACCTATGAGTTGATATACTGACAGATATAGTGGTGCAACGGTTAAAGCAATGGCAATATGCACAAGGCACTCCTTTCTGCATATATACAAGGTTGGTTCTTTGCAGTTGGCTACAGTCAGACCTTCACTAACGAATTCCCATAGCCACTGCTACTCCTTGCCTTAGAAGACTATTTCAAACACCCATTCCCGGAAACTCTGGCCAAATTATACGATTCTCTCAATGCTATGGATCTTTCATTGATGCCGTGTCTTTCATACCTTGAACGACACATACTCCAGTCAACGGAGACAAAAGACCTCTTTGTGGAAAAGTTCGAAAGGATGATTAAACAGAGGCTTGCCGACGAACGAGCAGAGCTCGAACGTCAAGGCATTGATCCTCAAAAGGCTGGGCCTCCATCCCGATATACCGTACCGCGCGACACTCATGAGTTTGAATCTAAGATCGTCTACAACGACATTGCAATTCCGGTCAAGGTCCCTACAGCAATCTCCCCAGAAACCGTTGGTGATTTTTCCTTGGTCAAACTTATACAGACATTTGCGGGTCCCCATGCTGCTTCCCCACAACCTTTTGCTTTACACCCCCATCTAACAAGCAGCGGACCTTTCACACATCCCATAATTGTGCTGGTAAATGCTCTGCTCACTCAGAAGCGTGTTATATTCTTGGGGCATAATCGGCCATCTGGAGAGGTTGCTGAAGCTGTCCTTGCAACATGTGCCCTTGCTTCTGGAGGAACACTACGGGGGTTCACTCGCCATGCCTTTCCATACACAGACTTGACGAAAATTGATGAGCTTATTAAAGTGCCTGGTTTTGTGGCCGGTGTCACAAATCCGACATTTGCTAACCATCATGAATGGTGGGATCTTCTTTGTGACCTCCCAAGCGGACGGATGAAGATTAGCAACCGTGTTGAGGCTGCTCCGGTAACGGAAGGGATGCAGTATTTCCAACCACAAAACCAAAATTCCTCCTCGTCTCTACTCGGCAGCTCCTCCAACCCTCCGGACCTTACTGGCGACGTGCAGTTTATGGATGATATCCTTAAGAGCATAGCTTCGAGACATAGTGAAGGTGTTATCCGAGCCAAATGGCGTGCCTATATCAACAAATTCACAAGAATATCTGCCACCTTTGAGGAGATAGTCTACGGGGCAACTGCTCTTGATATAGTGGGGCCTGATGAACCCCCGCCAGATTCATCTCCAATGCGTGAGCGCTCAGGAGAATCGACTCTACGTGGACATGGATACGTTTGGGTCGATGAAGCCACCAAACAACGTGAGCTCGCCGCTTGGGTGCCGCGAATTGAAGGGTGGAGAAACACCCGGTCATATTACTATTTTATTCAAGACACTGCAACAATGCATCTTGTTGGGAAACCATTGAAGGGTTTAGATGTCCAACATCACCATGATCGACTACGGACACTCAAGCTCAGCGACGTGGATGCTAAGGCAGTGTATGTTGCATTTTCGAAATCCATCAAAGATTACAATTCTATCTGCCAACTTCTTTCAGTTATACCCGAAACACAGGCTGGGCTCTTCTATCTCTCTATGGGCCTCTTTCACAATGACTCGGTAGTTCGCAATGCTACGGTTGATTTACTTGATAGAATATCTGTTCATGAAGCCGGTCGGCATTTTTGGGCTCAGCTCAGTCGGTTTGCAAGGCTAGCTTACTATCGAATCAAGCGCGACAAAGAAAGGGAAGTAGCTAGCCCCTTATCCTCCACTTTTGATGACAATACGTCGCACAGCATAGTCGGGGTGGCCGTGAGCCATACTTCGGTTGGAACCAAAAAGGGAGTTCGACGAAGCTGAGAAAAAAAAAGAAAGAAGAAAAGAAAAGGAAAAAAAAAAAAGGCATGTTTAATGAATAGTTTTTGTGTTTGTTCCAATATTTACGAAGCACATAATTTCTCAATTTTGAGGCATCTATCTTCCCTTAAATTCCTACCCTTACACAACACCCTGGTTTTGGCTACCCATCCCGCCATGTATTCATAGTGAAACTACGCCCTGTCATCTTTGAGTTATGATCACCATTTGTACATCAACGTCAAAATACTACGGAATCGGGTGTGCTTGATTCTTATCTAGCCCCGAAAGTTGAATATGACAATATCAATGCTCAATCCCGACAAGTTCCACAAAGCTGTAGAGAATACCAATGGTATGCAGACAACTAAAGCGCTGTACACTAGTATTTGATATTGGATGGCCACCGCTACGACAGCTGTAGCCACCTCTCAGTGTTATTCTACTAGTTATGAAAAAGCCAATTCAAAGTCCTGATGTCATAATAAGATGTAATGGGACTAGAAGATCAATGTAAAATGTAATTCCTCCAACAATAGAAACCAGGAATCTCAAAATTCTAGCTTTCAATGTGACCGGACAGGAAAGTAATTTGGGGTGCCCGATAGCTATTGGATAGGGGTCAACGCCCTTTCACATTCAGTGCACCCTCCTCCCACTTAGCGTTCATAAAACTCGACATACCATGCACCATGCAACATATCAAACCGGCTATTGCCCTTGCAGCCTTACCGCTCTTTCATTAGCACCGTCACAATAGTTAACGCCACACTCAGGCCCGCCCAGCCGTGATGAGATTGAATCAAGTTCTCGGCATCTGTATTGCCTCTATAGCCGGTTCATAACCGAAACACTCACCAAGCAAAGCGGGTGGCTGCAGTCAGCTTGTCCTCCCCAGCTATCATTAACTGGTCCAAGAGTCAAGCCCAAACCTATTGAACGGGAGATGGTAGTGTATCAAGGGTAAGCTCTTCTTTCTTGCTTTAATTCTACCACGTTTTCTTCAACATTCCAGGAACGGTTAATCTTTCCCTTAGACTTCGTACTTTATAGTTATCCTGGGACCAATTAACTTCAATCAAATGAAATAACAGGTGGCGACCTTTTTTTTTTTTTTTTTTTTGCAGCAGGAAAGGCAAACGCCACCTGTTTTTGTATCTTAATTGTTCAAGTCGAGGTCCCGTGGGAGAGATTAAACCGAATGATTTCCGAGTAGCAGGAAAATATAGGGTGAGTTGTTAACGGCCAGGGGTTGAGTGTAGTCACCACATGGTTGGAAACAACATGCACAGCTGAATGTACGGATTGCACAGGGAACATCCATGTTAGCCAGGCGTTTTCATCGTACTGAATCGGCTCTGTAGAGCCTATGGGGAGTGTTCCGTACCAGAACATAGTAGGGTTCCCATCGACTATCAAATAGTTGTTGACCTTTCAATCTTCCACGTCGACACTTGACTTGTCAACTGGGTCCTTGTCTTCAACTTTTTTTTTTATTATTGTATTTTTCTTGGGCTACCTCTCCTCCATCCTTTTTATCATGATATTTATTCCTTCTATGACCACTTCCCACTCGATCTTGTGTATTCTCTCCTTGAGTGCCTCCAGATCTTCATCCACACCCTTTATAAATGGGATCTCGCGTATCAGGATTGGCTCGCCCATATCAACCTCTGCAATGACTTTATGGATCATGACTCCTGTCTTATCAATTCTGCCTTCTAGCCATGATTCTTGGGCGCGTTCAATGGCATGCTAACGTCCGGAATTAGAATATTAAGCAAATCATAGTTTAAAAAAAGAAGGCCCCATGTGGAAAGCCTCTTAACTTACAGTTCCGTTAAATGCGCCCGGCAGCGCGGGGTGCAGATTTATAGTATCCAAGCCAGCCTTTGCCATTGGATCCAGGAACTTCTTTGATAGCACATACATAAACCCTAGACAGACAACAAGGTCAGGCTTATCGTCCAGTACTATCCGTGCCAACTCGGTGTCATATTCCTCCCGAGCTTTCTTTACACCATCCTCCGTGTTTGGGTGTTTTTTCTTGTATGTTAGTAGGTTGTGGTATACGGTAGGTATGCCGGCTTTCTTTGCCCGCTCGAGGCCATAGGCGTCTTTTCGGTTCGACAGTACTCGCACGACTGTTGCGGGGAGAGTTTTGGCGTCAATGGCATCGATCACAGCTTGGAGGTTGGTGCCGCTCCCGGAGATGAGAATTGTGAGGCGCGTAGGGGAATCCATCCTATCGTCAGTGGCCTTTCTTACAGGTCGCGTCGTCAGTATCGCAAATAATGAAAACTTCTCCAATATTAATCGAAACTGCGCTTCGACAATTTCGACCCCGCCGGTTGTTTATCTCGAGATTATGTAATAATTATATCACGTGTATATTATATAATCATATATTAGTCATCAATCGCACTCTCGCTTATTTTTTTTCTTCTTTCTGTCTTTTTATTTTTATTTTCTGTTTCTTCTTCCTCTCGTTCGACCAGCAAAGCATCAACAACTTCCAGTCAACGCGACCTTCTTTCTTTCTTTCGACGAGGACAGACAGCAGACATCCGTCGCAATGGCCAAGGCTAAGAAGACCACTGATACGCTCTCCTCGCGCCTTGCGCTTGTGATGAAGTCCGGCAAGGGTATGTTGCCTGCGCCTCGAGAACGTGTGAAGGCGATGTCTATGCAGAAAAGCTAACGAGATCAATCATGACAGTCACCATGGGATCCAAGTCTACCCTCAAGACCCTCCGCTCTGGCAAGGCCAAGCTCATCCTCATTGCCGGAAACTGCCCACCTCTGCGCAAGTCCGAGCTCGAGTGTAAGTCATCAACATCATCAGACCGGCGAAATTATGAAGAAGACCTGATGCTGACCGATTGCGTATACAGACTATGCTATGCTCGCCAAGGTCCCGGTCCACCACTTCCACGGAAACAACGTAAGTACTCACCCAATCGCCTCTATCTCCTGGTTGAAAGCCAAAAGAAAAGAAAATCCTGGAAAAAAAAATGCGAAGTACTCTTATGCGCGTATTCGCTCAGAATGCGCGTGTGGGGGAAAATACGCAATAAGACAGCTCTATCTCCTCCATTTGCTCTGCGAAGAAGTTACACGTAGTGGACTATCTCTATGGTGACTTTGGAGAGTAGTAGTTGCTCTGAGAAGGGATTTCCCTCCTACATGCTATTCTTGTATACCATGTGCTGGGATATTGCTGGAGAGCTTGGCTAACCGCTTGGAACGCTGTTTTACGTTCGCCCGTATAGATTGAACTTGGAACTGCCTGCGGTAAACTTTTCCGTTGCTCTACCATGGCCATCCTCGACGCTGGTGACTCCGACATCTTGACCCGTGAGGCATAGACGTGCGCTGATGTGCGCTGATGTGCTCGGGGCGCATGGCTGCTATGACCAGACGCTAAAGAAACCCCACGCCTGGCTAGGCTGGGAGCGGGAGGGATGAAGGAAGAAAGAAGAAAATATCTGCTGGCGTGCATCGTTTAGTTGTAGAGCTTGAGTCGAATGCCCAAGGAGGGATAAGAGTAGCGCTTCGTCAGCTACTCCCGGCTCGGCTCTGCTCTGCTCTGCTCTGTCCGTGCACTGCTCTCTCTCTCTCTTTTGCCTGCAGCCTGCTCTGTATTAGTAGCCTTTCTCCAGCACCGAGCCGGACCAAAAACAAAAGAACAAAAAACGATACAAAAAGTTATCCAAGCTCCAGCGTTGCAACCACCTGGCAGACATCTTTTCCTTTTTTGCTGACCATGCGCCTTGGACGAGGGGGGGGGGGGGGTCTGTTAGCGATGGCGCTGCTCTCCCATGCCATGCTCTGCTCCCACCTTGGAGGGTTCAAACTGAAGCAAGGGGTTCATGAGGTTATGATAAATAAATGATTATATTTAGATACCAATCAACGGTTCCCACAAGCGATCAGCTGATCATGTCAAACCCCTTCGCTGCTTGTAGGATGCCTGTCTGAAGCCGTCGTAGAACCTAAGTATGTAACAACTGAGCTAGCACCCGGCCTCCATGTCTCTGTAGTTACTTTACGCGGAGTGCTTAGGCGATAGATAAGACTTGCCCGGCGCTGGCCATCGCACCCGACCGACATCCACGCAGAGGATGGGATGGATGGATGGATGGATGGATGGACGGACTAATGCAGGCGCTGACAAAAACAGAGTCATCTGTAGCTACACGGAGATGACGACGCCGCTACTTTTTGATCATCTGCTGCGTCTTCCTTTCTTTTTTACCCGAAAAGGCCGAAAGGGCGAAGGAGCCGGTCACTGCATGTCTGCACCGAGATGGCTGGAGAGTGAAAAAGGGGGGGAAGAGAGAAGAAGAAGGAGAGAAGAAGAGGCAGCCTGCGTTATGCCGCGTTGTCGTACTGCTGGCAGATACATAGCTACCTTGAAGCAGGCGGTTCTCTGTATCTGCCCGTACTCTGCCTCCTCGCTGTACGACCACAATGTCCTCTTGATGCTCGCCGTATCCAGGGACCACACGCAAATGCCGAATAACCCTCGCCTCGGAAAAGCTGGCATTTTCGAGGCTGAAACGGCCGGTCAGCTTGTGTCCATCCAGGCATCGGCCCAGCTCGTGCCATGCGCCTTGCAAAAGCCACGGCTAAACGGAAGAGGCATATGAACCTCTTCTTCAAAAAAAAAAAAAAAAAAAAAAAAAAAAAAAAAAAAAAAAAAAAAAAAAAAAAAAAAAAAAAAAAAAAAAAAAAAGAAAGAAAGAAAGGGAAGCATGGATAAGTGAATGGAGAGAGGAAGGGAGCGATTGAGCAAGG
>QQSR01000007.1:240341-258465 GCA_003664465.1 Trichophyton mentagrophytes | reverse complement strand
AGGAAGAGGAGAAGGTCAAATACCCATCAGCAGGAGCACCACCCCAGCCCTGTCGGCTTATTCTTCCGTACGAGTCAAAGGAGATAGTCACTCCGCGCATGGTGTTGGTTCCCATGACATACGACCAGAATCTTGCTGGAGTTATGTTGAGATATTTCTCAATATAATATGTATTACGTGTATTGCATGTAGCAAAATGTCACCTTTTTGGTTTTCAAGATGATCATGAGTTAGGTATAAATTAAGTTACTACATAGGATGATTGTGTCCTAGTGATAAAGGATGTATCTACATATTATCCCTCGAACATATGTATAGCAGTGGAACTATTCAACTTTTAATTGTAGTTGAACTTACATGTGCTTCAGATATATTGAATATCCTACTTGATTTTCATACCGGTAGATTTCTCTGAACTACAAATACTCCGTGATAGCCTATATGTTGTCTTAATCGACAGTTTCATTTCCTCTTATAGGATTTTTTCATGCGCACCAGTGCTCGTCTCTAGGCCCAACACATCATGTGTGGTAAAGACTTCGTCTATCTGACCATCACACGGGGGTCCGGGATTGCATGTTGCGTTAGGAGTTACGCACTACCATACGAATTTACGTTCGATATCACGTCTGTGCTTATTCCCCGCTCTCGACAGAACAGCAACTACCAAGACTCCAGTAATAATGATGACATTCGTATTTTCTACCTATATTACCTTTATCTAAATGAACAATTTATAAGACGCCAGGTACATCCAACTGCGTTGGATATGTCATACGAAATAATCCGGCTTATGTCTTGCTTATGCCTTGGAGGAAACAGATGATAATACAATAATAGAATTCAAAATTGACCGTTTAACGAAGGCCACCTGTGTATTGAGATCCTCTATATCCGGTAAATCTTACGGTTCGTATACTTCATCATCTGGGATGCTACCGCTAAGCCTGATGGAGCCGTCCTTCATCACCAGATACACTGGTTTACCTTGATATATCTAGTTTCAGGAGCGGGCAATACTTTCGTATGTGCAAGGGCGGCTCACCTCCTATAGTATTATAGGTTTACTTCTCGAATGATGATGCAGTATGGGGTACTTACCCATGAATGCAAGCTTGGGCAAGACTACGGCCTGGATCTGACATCAGATTAACTCACAACTTGATGTACTACCGATCCTGAATATGAGGCCTACCCAAATATGAAACAGAAGCGGGAAGTTGAGTGCTGTGTGCAAAAATTGAACTTCTATCGTGATGGCATAATTAAAATATCACCTCCTTTAAACGAGTGAACGAAGTTGTAGGCTTCCAGAGCACAAGTTAAAGTTTCCTCGCGTGGTTGAGGACCCATTATATCTTGGCATTTTCCACGCGGCGGGCCGAGCTCCGAGCGGGCTCAAGCGCTGGACCAATGAAACATCTACGCTATGACCAAAATCGGAAAGGTGGATTTAGCCGTAACTTTAAATATATTGAAGAGTTTAACTGAGCCACTGTCATTGGAACTCCTTCGCGTCGAGCAACGAGCCACTTCCTCCCTCCTTCAGCGCTAAGAGAGTCGCAGGGCCAGGGTACGAGCCATACAGGAAAAGACAGGCTCGATATCCGGCCGAGATATCTTTTCTTAGTTTGGCCAGTTCGCTGGCGA
Source organism: Trichophyton mentagrophytes (assembly GCA_003664465.1). Lineage (NCBI taxonomy): Eukaryota > Fungi > Ascomycota > Eurotiomycetes > Onygenales > Arthrodermataceae > Trichophyton > Trichophyton mentagrophytes. The sequence goes on along the minus strand of QQSR01000007.1, from coordinate 256,815 downwards.
TCGATCCGTGGATCGGTTACACAGTGGGAGTTCGATTCCAGGCTTAAAACTATCATCGAAATAGTTGGGGAACATATCTCGAAACCGTCGATGGAAACCTTCGTGCACGTGGACTTAATATATATCAAACGTTCTATTGAAATTCCCCGTGAAGATCAAATAAAAGCTGTTGAATATTCCGGAACTCCTATCCCCAGTTTCAGATTATCTATGGGTTGAGTTGACGTGCCTCCCGTTTTGACCATACACCACAGCGCACGAGCGAAATATCCATCATCATACTCAGTTGGTGGTTATGGGAACCCAGTTATCATGCCCTTCAAGGCACTGTAGATGAGAGGTGGTGAGCACCTGTGGATTAAGAGCATCCAACTACTAACTGGCAAGAAGTGTGATGTGTTGCTGCTCCCGTACGTAATATTGTTTATGTAGCGAGGCATATCTACAGTCGTAAGAGGTTACCTCTGACTTTTGGTGAACAAGAGTCCCCCTATATTCGACGGATGCTCACTAATCAGTGAAGAATTCCGCTTTCGTCTTCCTCGTGGTATTGCTGAATTCTCGGAGCCGAAATCCATAGAACATGGGAACAGGGAGCTGGTAAGTCCATGCACGGGAAGGATGGCATCCCTGCGTCACCGATGCTGCGCTTTTGTCAAATTGACCACTCCGATTTGGCAAACGCTCCACTTAGATGCCGTACGCATTGGCAAAAGAGGATGCGCTTTTTCTCCCACGCTAACTAGAAGAAAACGTGGCAGCAAAACCCGCTGTATTATTTTTGTTTTTTCCCTTCCTTTCTCGCTTCGACCCGCTGGTGATTATGTATGACATTAAAGTTTTTGCCCTATACAGCAAAAAAGGCGAAACAGCGGCTGGTGAGGCTGGCTGGTTGTGCTTGACTCTCGTTCTGAGTAACATCAAGACAAGAATAGATATGGCTCATAAGCGAAAGTTCTTGGTATTGAATGAAAGCTGACCACCACACCGATGAAATGGGTAAAGTGTGGTGCTGTATGAACCGTGGCTACGGGGTTACCACGCTTTCCCACATGGCAGTTGGAGGGTCTGAGTGCATTCTGGGCATCTTTTTCTGGTTTTATTTAGTTTTTTATTTATTTTTTTCTTTTCCTTTCTTTTCTTTTCTTTTTTTTTTTACTCTCTCTCTCTTCCTTCTCTTCTACTACCAAAAGCGTAAAAGGCACGGAACAGAATAAGGAAAGAGACGACAAAAAGGGGTGTATCTTATCGGAGGATTAGGCAGCCAGCTGATGCCTGCGAGCCCTATGAGCTGAGCTGCCGGGTTCGGTTCATCCCTTGCGATGGCAGAGCTGTAAACACAGGCAACCCTGTATGAGGTAGATGAAAAGAGAGCGCTGGGACTAACATAACGAGCTACCACTCAGCCCCTAGAGAATGGAGACTTCTTGGCCCCTGATCTACACAAGCTGTAACAGCACCACCAGCCTTGCGGGAGTGTTGCTTGGTGACCATCGAGCAAGTGATTAGTGTTAGTTGTCTGCTCGAAGGCGTGCAGCGCCCCGTGGTTGTTTTGAAAGAATTCCTTGCACGAAACTATGCTGCTAGGGCATACCTAATCTCAAATAGGAGCAACGTTAGGGTGGTAGAGATTGAGCTAACTGGACGTTCTGTTCTCTCTAGCGTCGCTATAGATTTCCTCTTTCCTGGAAATGAATCGGCCTGGCTTCTGTTACGACAAAGCTTTTCTCAAAAAAAATTTTTCTTTCTCTTTTTCCGCTCTCCCATCGTACTTATGTGTCCAGCCGCACAGGTACTTAGTTGGCTGTCTGCAGGGATTGTCCGGGCCCTGTCTGCTCTGTTGTACGGGTTATTGGCTGCTTTTGCCTCATCCTCCTGCTCTGACTTGCTTTTTCCCCCTTTTTTTTCTTATTTGGATTTGTCACAGAAAATACAGTTAAGGATTTCCTTCTCTCTCTCCTTTTTTCCAAGATTTATTTATTTTTTGTCATCATCCTCTTTTTTTCAAACCCAAACAACCTTACATCGCGTGGGCAAAGCTGGGGTGGATGCAGCATCGGACCGGGGGGAGGAGAAGGGGACGAGATGCTGGTATAAAAGGTTTACCAGGTGGGAGAAAAGCCCCTTGCCGATCCTCTCTTCACAGTCGAGAAAGGATCACTGCAGCAAGGGATTCAGCATTTTCGAGATACACATCAATCAACCTATATATTTACTCTACCCGTCCTGCATACCTGAAGCCTCCTCAGAAAGTCATCATCATAATCATATAACTATTTATCTTGCATCGTGCCACATTTCCCACCCCTATCATTCTCAATCCACCTTCGACACCTTTGCCTCAACCCTGACATCAACAACACCCGTCTCCCTGGAGTTAGCCATTGACTAGCATCTGGGATCGAACACCTCTATAGAAGGCAACTAATAGCCATAATCCTAATATATAATCACTGCTGGTTACCCTCTCCTCTGGAAGGACAGAGACTCCTCGCTGCTCAGCACAACATTACACTTGATTTATTGAGACGATTCATAATGAGTTCATCATCAAACAGTCAGTACCTTTTCCTATGGTCATGAGTCAAGCCATTTACAAAGTTTAGCTGACATTATATGCTGCTGAAGGAACTCCTGTGTTGAGAAAGAGTTGCCACTTTTGCCGAAGCCGAAAGATCAGATGCTCGGGGCAGAGTATCTGTGAAGCTTGCCAGGAGCGCAATATAGACTGTGTCTATGACCTGGAAGCAGCAAAAGGCCGGCCAAAGCGTAAGCATGTCGAGTCAAGGGACTCGAAGCTAGGCTCTGACCGTGGCCAGGCTGCCAAAGGAGCTGGCTCCCAGGACGGAAAATCTACTGGACAATGGGACCCCAGCCTCCAGGGACCCCTGATGGGCGATGACTTAAACGCAATGTTCCATGAGTGCTTCATTAGCAAAGTGGGTATGCGAGCGACCATCTTCCAGGGTGCTATAGCAGCTGGCCATGAGCGGCTAAAGCAGACTGGAGGCAATTCTGCCTCTCACGACGTGCCGCAGAGAATAAGCTACGACGGATTGATGAGTTCCATGACCCGAGAAATCGTCGAAATGATATCCCTTCGCTTCGGAGACTTGAACTGCGAAGTGGAAGACAACTTCCCTCGACGTTATTGCATCACCAGCCTCGCTCGCGATACAACCCAGGAGATGTTCGACAACACCGTTCCAAGGAAGAACCCACTGAAGTCCTATTCTTCGCACCGTATTCTCCAACTCATTGACTTGTGGTTTTCTGTCCACCCCCTGTCCTCGTTGATTTCGAAAACACTCTTGCTCAGCTCCCTCAAAAACAGCACCTACGACGAGGCTCTCCTGGCAACCATCCTCTCAGATGCCTGCCTCGTTCATGAAAATGGCCAAAACTACGACACCGAGGGACAACTCCTCTTCGAGTTTGCAACTTATCAAATCCAAAACCGAAGCGTATTGAACCGAGATATTGCTTCCTCTCAAGCCTTGATTCTCATGGCGTGGAGAGAAATATGCATGGGAAACGCTCGACGAGGCTCATGCCTAACAGCATATGCCTGTCGTATCGTTTCGGAACTACACAGAGGTCTAAACCAGGGTGTCTCTTCTAATGGAACAAAGTTGAACGGCATAGATGTTCGATATGTGGATGGTGAACTAATCCGGAACATATATTGGGTATGCTGGTCAACTACAGTATGGTCCTTGATGCAGATTGACCAGCCATACAACCTTCTCCTACCGGAACAAACCCCTTCACAATTCCCGTTTGTTGACGAGTCAACCTCCATGACAATCAGCCTGGACTTGGCGTCAGACAATGTCTCAACGCTGAGAGCACAATCTAGGGCCTTACAAGAGTTGTGGCCTCTGAGCCAGGTAGCAAGCACAGCAGCTCATATATATGCCCTTTGTCCAAGCCCAGACATAAAAGATACCCTGGAGACAGTCGAATGGCAAGCAAGACACATCCATCAACTCCGCCGTCTCCTTAGTTTTCAACTAGAGCTTCCTACTCTATGCGGTAAAATCCGACACATTCTCCTCGAGGCCATCAGACAGGTCGAACTTGAAGTTGCCCCTGGCTCAACACAAGCAGTAGTGCTTATTGCATACCATACTATGATCGTTCACATGCTATTTCCCCAGCGACAAACCTCAGACAGCGTCATTATCATGACGCCAGAGCGCATTAACGAGTTCTGCCAATCGGCCAATGCCTTGGTTGCTATTTCGCACTCCGTTATCTCACCACAAACCACTAGCCTTCTCCCTGGCCCTGGGCTCAAAACCAAAAATGTCTCCGACATCTTTGCCCTTGGTCTTGATGCCTGCAGCCGAGCACTTGCATATATACATAGCCGTGCAAACTGTGGCCGTGATGAATACCAGGCAATAATGGCTAAAAACAGGCAGCTGTTTTACCTTGCACAACAATTGCACGATATTAGCCGAGGAGAACTATCCAGGGCATCAGCTACCATGCGAACCATCAAGAAGCGGCTAAAGTTTGCAAAGGTTGTTTTCTCATCTATTAACGAGTCTACACCACCCCTTGTGCATAGTGATCCCTCTCCTATTGCGCAATTCCGCTCAAGAATCCAGAACCTCTCTCAGAGCAGCAATACAAGCGTATCAGGGGGCCTGTCACAACCAGGATCTCCCATTCCGGATGACGCATCCTACTTGTCGTCAATTCCCAACCAACTACCTCTCGATATGTTCCTCGGGTCAGATACCTCTCCAGTATCTAGCCAAGATGGGTTTGATACACTGCATATGCACACATCAGGTTCCTCGCTTGCAACCTTAGACCACAGTGGGATGACATCGCCTTTCACTCCCTCTGGTATGTCACCATTACAGCCACCCAGAAAGATACGGCGGACTGTTAGTCCGCCTTCCTTTGAGAGTCATGGGAAAGCTAACATGTTTGAGCTTTCAGAGCCGATCATGTCCTCCAAACTGGAGCATATCCCACGCAGCAGTGGATCTCCGTCCTTGAATAACGGCTCTATGTTCCGCAACGGAGGAGGGATGGGATTGATGGGTCTTGACATGACACCAAATGACGGCCACAAAAAGTTTCTTGGGGAACCAATGAACTTCTCTCAACAGCTGTTTATGTCTTCGGAAAACGATCCTGACTTCGGGTCTGGGCCTCTTCTCTTTGGAAGCCCCTTGGACACTAATGGCCATGGAGATTTCAATGGCATGCCAGATCTGACTTGCATAGAAGGCGAGAACGGTTTCATGCCCTTAGATCTCGGCTATCTTGCTTAAGCTGGGCAATTTTGACGACGATTACGGCATATCATCCTACACAAAATAGATCACAGCCTAGCAATGGGCAAATCCGGTTCTACTGGCGTTCACCTTGCATCCTTATTTCAATCGTGTCCTCCCTTTACTCTGTCTTAGCGTTTTTAAGGTGTCGGCATTTTGTTTTCCAATTCCTAGATTTCTTTTCCTTTACTAAAATACATTCAAGTTAACCATTGCATTTGAGATATTGCTAGCAGGATTAAAATTCCATCATATGCATTGTATCTAGGCTATCACTCATACAATCTTAGTCAATCATACGATCTTTTTTCACAGGAAAGCCACCTAGGGGCAAACGTTTTTCGAGTGTCGGTTGTATTGCCTTTCCCGAGATACTCCGTCAGAATCAGGAGATATGGGTGTGAAAATGCTCATCGTAGTGGAATATTTTACGATGCGCAGTAAGCGACGTCTTTTATTTTCCGCATTTAAACGAGAACGTAGGTAGCATCTGTAGTCATAGTGTCTGTGAATTATGAAGTCAAAATAGGGGAAAGGCAGTGTAGAAGATGAGGTGCATAGAACAGATCCCGTGGTCAGTAATTGGGCTAACAGCACAAGGCAGAAAAACTAGGGGAGCAGGTACAAGGAACGAACTGGTTGATAATGGCCTCGTGGGCTTGGTATACTTGCATGACAAGGAAAGTGAACTATGGGTAGATCCGAGTACCGTAGTCTTCAAGCAGTTACTCAGGAGCCGCTGGGATACAGAATGATGATCGTCAATCAGGGGTCCAGATCACATAGCTGCTAACTACTCTCCAAGGGAGTGCACTCAATGTGTACAAGTTCTGCTCAGACATATTAAGAAATACCTAGACATCTAATAGATGTATTCGAGAGGATTATCTCCGTAAGAAGCTCACAAGACGAAGGATACTTCTAGTAGGAACGAGTGTTCGCGCTTGATATTGGTTAGCGTGGAAATTGTGCCGCTGTCTGGTATCATGAGCCATCCATAACGTGATAACTAATGCGTACATACTTGACGGGCTGTATTGTAATCACCAATATCCTTGTTTAAAGTGGGATAAGGAAAGCAAAAAGAAGAGAAAAAGAAAAGAAAAGAAAGACCAAGGAATGCAGACGGAGTGAATCCTCAGGGGTCTAAGAAGCGTGACTCTAGAAAATTCGACCACGGCTAAAGGCACTTAGCAACGAGGATGTTCAGGGTCATATGCTGGCTCCTAGGGCGATTCCTTGTTCGGATCCCCTAAAAGGATTGATATCAGCAACGCCCAGATGTAAGATGGATCCGTATGGTGCTGATAGCCCTTGTATCAAGGCAGACTACCAGTTTAAGCCTACCGTTTAACTAATAAGAGGCGAGGGTTTTAACCCGGGGGATTCACACCCCTGCCAGGTATCATGAAAGCAGGGTCATTAACCTTGCAGTCCTCGAATGGGAATGAGAATGGGAGACAAAAAAGAAAAAGTGAACGAAAGAGGTGTGAGTGCAGACCTTACTGTCCACTTTCTCAGCTCAAACAAATTTCCAAGACTGAGCTGAAAAGGCCCTGTGCATGGAGTTTGAACTCTGTATGAAGAGCTTTATTTGAAGAATTGAGAAACTGAAAAAAAAAAGAAAGAAAGAAAGAAAGAAAGAAAGAAAGAAAAAGAAAAATATTCATCCCACAAGGATGAAAAATTTAAGCTGGCCGGATGCAGCTTGGACTGTGTTGCTTCGTGCGTTGACTCGCGTGGCCGCCCAGTTTGAATTTCTTAAATCAGATTGGGGGCGTAACGTAAAAATTTACGGCCGGCTGATGCATTCGATGCAGTAAACAGGCCATACCATATAAAATAAGTATCAAAGTTTCTCTAGTTCCATTAGCATAAAATCCGGTGAGTGAAGGATCGAAAATCCAGGCCAAATGCGTCATCATAGACATTCCTCATCCAAGGAAGATGGAATATTCATTAAGGGGGTGGTAAAGGCAGTATACCCGCAGATTAACACGGTTGACCGAGGAGCCTGCTGGTACCTTGTGATAGGTAAGTCGTCTCAACAATAAGGATGAGTTCGTATCGTATTATTAGGATACGCACGAAAGGGCACAACAGCCCTACAATCCCATAAATCCGGTAGTAATCCTGCACCACGCATTGATATTAAAACATCATGCTTTTTGTAGCTGATGTTGATTCGATGGTCAGGCGGGTTTCAGTCCAAATTGGATTCTCTGTGGGTTGACCACATTTATAACATCCAGCCCGCGGAAAAGCATCATGCTGCTGATATGAACGGAGCTATGTCACCGAGTTTTACGGTGTATATATGTCTGCACAGAAAACAAGTCAAGCTGTTTACGTCTAGGCGGAGCACTCATTAATCTCAAACGCCAAATACTGCGTATTAGCTCACCTCGGTGGTTTTTTTAGCGTCATAGTGGCAAGTCCTGCAGCCCTTATCCAAGCCTCTAGCCGAATCGTGCCCACAACACCGATCTTGATATATTTATGCCAGTCTTGGTTTCGAGTCGACGCTGCAAGGCTGAAGGCTCAACATGAACTTTCCGTTCGAAGCGGAAGGACAGGTAAAAACATTCCCATTGCGTGGGGTATTGGAGAGGACGTAGTATGTTCTCAACCCTAAATAAGATATCTTGTCCGTTAGTATTGATCAATAATCAATCTAGCTATTTCGCTGGTCATCGCTGGGAAGCTTGATGCTTTTGTTGCTGATGATCTATAATTAGCTGCGACTTTTGTTGTTGTCGTCGGCAAAAGCTAAATGGCTTAATAATCAGACCCCGCGGACAGAATGCCGAACAACCATCATCGCGGAAAGTTGAAGCCAGAAGTAAAGGTGATGAACCGACATTGTTGCAAGTGAACGCCATCGAGAGTACTCCACACTGCAACGATATCATGGCGTCGCTTCTTAAAAAGCCATTGAAGATTGCATTGGTACAGCTAGCTTCGGGTAAGTCTTGGGAGCTGAAGCGCGCCACAAAAAATTCAACATGAGTCTGAATCTGGGCTGATTCCTTGTATTTTCTTAGGAGCTGACAAGGCCGTTAATCTTGCACATGCGCGATCGAAGGTATTAGAGGCTGCGCGGGCTGGGGCTTCGCTGGTAGTCTTGCCGGAGTGCTTTAATTCACCCTATGGCACGCAATACTTCTCCAAATACGCAGAAACCCTTCTTCCGTCTCCTCCATCCCAAGAACAATCCCCATCTTTCCATGCATTATCCTCTATCGCCAAAGAGGCCAAAGCATACCTTGTCGGTGGGAGTATCCCGGAGTTCGCCCCAGAGACAAAGAAATATTATAATACCTCTCTTGTATTCTCGCCGACTGGTTGCTTGATTGCTTCTCACCGGAAGACTCACCTCTTTGATATTGATATACCCGGGAAGATAAGATTCAAGGAGAGTGAAGTTCTTTCTGCGGGTAATAAAGTCACTATTGTCGATTTACCGGACTACGGTAAAATAGGACTGGCCATTTGCTATGATATTCGTTTCCCAGAAACTGCTATGATTGCCGCCCGGAACGGCTGCTTTCTGTTGGTTTACCCAGGCGCATTCAACTTGACCACAGGCCCGTTGCATTGGTCGTTACTGGGTCGTGCTCGTGCCATGGATAATGAGGTGTATGTCGCTCTCTGCAGCCCTGCCAGAGATCTTGATGCCACATACCATGCTTGGGGTCACAGCTTGGTTGCCAATCCCAAAGCAGAGGTCATAGTAGAGGCCGCCGAGGAGGAGGATATTGTATATGCTGACCTGGAGCCGCAAACTATCGAAGACATTCGGAAAGGAATCCCCATATATGAGCAAAGGCGATTCGATGTATATCCTGATGTAAGTAAGGGGAAAATCAGGTTCGAGGAGTAGAACGGAGGGAACTCTATATAAACGATTCAGCGATACCTTCCTCCTTAGTTATGCTTCAACGACGCCTATTTTCAATCAAAACACTCGAGACCTTGCTGTCTCTATCAATTTTCTTGCACTCCAAAATCCGTGGATTACGTAAGTAGACGGTTGCTGACCAGAAGCTTGGCATACACAGTCTTTAATCACGTGCTTTTAATAAATATTACATAATAAGCGAAACACACCAACTTTTGTAAAGTGGAAAAAAGGCAAGCGAACTTTTGTGATTTCTGTTCGATTTCGACTTCAACAACATCCCCTTCGACACAGAGATTTTACAGCAGTCTCTGCAACTCACAGTATGTTGAACCGTCCCGCCTACCTATATTATTCGAGTATAACTAACAGCTTATTGCGCCATAGAATCATAATGTCGAGCGCACAAGCCGGAAAGAAGGGCCGCTCGGCCATCTCTGATGTTGTCACCCGAGAGTACACCATCCACCTCCACAAGAGAGTACGTTGAATCAAATCAATTATACCATTAGCAATCCGATTGCATACGCGTATTTCCCCCAAGTTCAAGAGCGGCCGCGGAAAAGGCAACATATGCTTCAGTCGGGTGATGATGAGGGACATCATAAACTAGAGTCGCGGGCCTTGTTTGTTCAAGGCCTACGATAACAGTCGCAAACTTGACTCATTGTTGTGGTATCCCTCGTCAGGCTGGGCAACGTTGCTGGAATTTCATACACACTGCCTTGAGCTATGACTGCAGTTGGCGCGGTTGTTACCACGACGTCACTTCAAGAGCGAGAGGGAGAATTCGAAAAGAAAATGAGAATTAGTTTTATGAAGTCCACCGCTATGGCCCCGGAAGCAATTGCTATCCTTGTCTCTGAACATTAAATATGGGCATTTTGGACGGAAGACTGATTTGTGTTTTCTTGTTGTGGGTATAGGTTCATGGCGTATCTTTCAAGAAGAGAGCTCCACGAGCTGTCAAGGAGATCCGTGCTTTCGCCGAACAGGCTATGGTAAGTCTATTATCTTTTACTCTTACATATCAAAGTCAAGCACTGGCTAACCCTCTTTTCCGCCCAAACAGGGCACCAAGGACGTCCGCCTCGACCCCCAATTGAACAAGAAGGTCTGGGAATCCGGTATCAAGGGTGTCCCATTCAGACTCCGTGTCCGCATCAGCCGTAAGCGTAACGACGAGGAGGGTGCCAAGGAGAAGCTCTACTCTTACGTCCAGGCTGTCAACGTCAAGGACCCCAAGGGCCTCCAGACCACCGTCATTGAGGATGCTTAAATGACTACTTAGTATCCTAAGGCTGAGGGTTATAGTTCGAAGATACCAAAAAACAATTTCAAAAAATAATACGGCCGAATATGCTGTTGAAGCTCCTTTTTTCCGTATCACTCATGAAATATGAAGCATTGTGACGTCAAGCGTCGAAGGGATGGGTCACTTCATGTACTTACCGGACTGGCAGGTTGGCGTTCTCCCGTAATTCCTGCTATTTAAAATTTTCAAATCCATAAAAATTCGAAAATAAGTACAGATCCAATTTATCTTTACGCTAGATGCTATCTCACCGTATAACACTTCGTAGTTTTCTAGAGAGTACGTCACAGTATTTGGATGTAGGGATTCGTAGGATTGACATGTATGTATTGGTTGTTTCGTCCTAAGTTGGAAGGCAGCATGTGTACCATTATAACTATTAACGCAAAGTACAATGGATGGAAAAGGGGAAAAAAAATCTCCGATGTCTGTCTATGGTGGCTCCCAGTGTCATGCAGAAGAACTAGATTTGGTTCTTGATTAAAATGGAGGTAGGCCGGGATGTGGATGTGGGATTTGGGATTTGGGAAGTAAAAGAGTAAACGCTATGCTTGTAAATGGAGACCCGGCGTCCCAGGAGTAAACTGATTGGTGAAACTGAAGGGGAATGGGGAATAAAGTATGCGGGATGAGTTCGAAAGAGAAGGGAGGATCAGGGGGACTAACATTCAGAGGGTAAAGGGGCGAGGAAACTTTTCTGAAAAGGCCCAACCATCATGATTGAAGAAAATGAAGAAAAGGCACGGGGGCACATGCACAGATAAGGCGTGGAACGCATCATATCATGTATCCCTTGCGTCAAATTGGACTGCAGCAGCAAATATGGGTCAAACGTGGGACAGAAAAAATGAACAAGCAAACAGGGGGTAACAGGTTCGATTAATTTCGTTAAGGTCAGATAGTACATTCAAAAAATACAGAGGCACGGTGAAAGCAGGGCATCAGTAGCAAAGGGAACCAGATAAACCACGTTAGCATAACCAGGGACTCCAGGGAGAAATTAAACTGAATAGATTGGTTTAATCTCTCTTCTTATGCTCTTCCATGGAATTCTTCAACTCGCAGGCGCCCTCAGCGGTCTTCACACGAAGCAACCAATGCTGGAAGCCCGATTCGGAAGCAACAATAAACTGGACACCAGTGCCATTCTGCTTGTAGTCAATTTCAGGCATCAAGTTGGTGTTGAGGATAACAGAGCCACTAGGGTCGGCACGTAGAATAATTCGAGATTTCTTGTTTGTGCGATGTTTGAGGATGCGGAGAACACCGAGGCCCTTGACCTCCCACTGACCGTTGGTGTGCTGGTAGGCACGAGAGCGGCATTCGAAGACTGCATCCTCATCCTCTTCACCAGGTCCGCTGCGAGTAAAGTCGACCTGTGCATGCTTCTCCACCTCATCACTTGGGTCGTTGGTGGCGTCTGTATCAGACTGAGCTGGACTGGGGTCGACAGATGTAGCTGCGGACAGTGGGAATGGAGATAAGCCTGGCTGAGCGGAGGAATTGCCAGGTTTCAGATGGCCAAATATGTTGGTTGTCGGTGGTGCGAGAGAGCTGTTGCTGGTCGGAGTTGGGGCGGATGAGGGGGTTGCAAAGATGCTAGTCGGTGCCGGCGCAGAGGTGGATGGAGGTGCGCCAAAGATATTAGATGGTGGCGGGGTAGAAGTAGGGGATGGAGCAGCGAAGATGCTAGTTGCTGGAGCAGAGCCGCTAGTTGTAGAACTCGAGGCGGATGATGGTGGTGCGCCGAAGATGTTGGAGGCTGTAGCTGGCTTGGACCCATCAGCAGAGGGCGTAGATGTAAAAGAATTGCTGGCACCGAAGATATTAGATGACCCGCTAGGAGCAAGGTTGGCGAAGATGGATGGTGTAGATGTCTTGGCCTTTGGTGGTTCAATAGGAGATGGAGAACGGGTACTATCCAGACCATTTGTTGAACCGGTGAGAGGGGTCAACGATCCAGCATTGAAAGGAGAGCCGGTTCTCGAACCTCCCAGGACAGACGAAGCAAGCTCATTAGCCTCGTTGGCTAAAGATTTAGCCTCCTCGTTAAGCTCATCAGCCTGGACCTGGCGGATAGGCTGACCGTTCTCGTCTCGCTGAATTCTGTCAAAAAGGCTGCGACCACCGCCATTGGAAGTTGAAGGAGGAGACACAGAAGGAGTAGTGGTCTTTTCTTCCTGCTTGTCAGCGTCAGTCGACTCCTCCTCTTCATCGGACTCTTCGCTTTCCTCGGAGCTAGCACCATCAGCATCAGCATCAGCATCAGCTTCAGCTTCAGCTTCATCATCGCCATCCGCAGCCGAACCACGAGATTTTTGAGCAACATAGGAGTTGGCAAAGAGGGAAAGTGTTTTGGATGGAGTAGCCTCTCCAGCGTCGTCGGCTTTATCGCCGTTATCCTTTGCTTTGTCTGCATCAAACTTGGTCCGCTTGCCGGTCTTGTCGGATGAGATAAACTCCGCTTCTCCGGCATCAGATGCTTTTCGCTTATGTGACACACCAGACGGTCCAGCAGAAGCTGCATCACCATTCGACACAGAAGTTTTAGTAGCTGCCTGGGCACGCTGTCTCTCATACTCCGCATCGTAGTCGGAGAAAGGGGGTAGTGGTTTGCACTGAAGTTTACTGCCCGGGGTAGCTGGAATATATTCAGTCACTATAGGATGCGGGTGGCCAATTAACTTGCGAAGCATGACATAACGACCGATGATAGGATCAAGGTCTTGACTCCAACAGTTCACGGTAGCAATCTCTTCTTGGAAGCTGGCATTGAGGGCAGAGAGACGCCAGAGACGAAGGAATTGCTCACGAACTTCTGGCGTAGCGTTTGGCGGGTATTCAGCCTCTGTAGGACGGAAGTTCACCATGGTAACTGAAGCTTCAAAGACAGTCTCAGTGGAAGCGTCCACATATTTTGGCTTTGGTGGAGCAGGAGCTTCAGCTGGAGCAGCTGGAGCAGGAACAGGAGTGGCTCCAAAGGTTGGTGAGAACGGTTTAGCAGCACCTGAGGTTCCAGCATTCACAGAGTTGGTGAACATTGGCTTTGGCTGAGTAACCGGGGGGATGTTGGTAGAAGCAGCGAACATCGGAGCAGACTGAGTAGGGGTTTTGTTTTCGGTCTGAGTTGCAGTAGGCTGTTGCTGAGCTTGAAAGATAGAGTTTGAAGAAGGGGTGGCGAAGATGGAAGGAGTCTGGCCTCCAGTGGTAGCCGTAGCAGGCTTTGGACTCTCAGCTGGTTTGGTAGTCTGCCCAAAAAAGGAGAAGGCAGGCTGGGTGGTAGGCTGAGCTGTAGCCGCTGATGGTGCACCAAACAGAGGTTTGGAGGTGCTGGGAGCGGAAAACAAAGGAGGGGATTCCTTTGCTGGGGATGTGACTGCTTCGGCCTTTGGTTGAGCAAGGTGACCAAAGATTGAACCAGTTTCTTTTGCTGGAGCAGGGGCAGCATCTGTCTTTGGCTGAGCTAGGTGCCCGAAGAGAGAGCTGGTTTCCTTCGTAGGGGAGGGAGTAGCATCGGGCTTTGGCTGACCCAGGTTGCTGAAAATCGAGGAGGTTCCATTTGCGGAAGAAACAGAAGCCGCTGCATTATTCGGCTGAGCGAGATGGCTGAACAGCGAGCCACCCGAAGGAGCAGCAGAGAAAGAAGGATTTGCCCCAAAAATGCTGGAGGGTTTGGTGGTAGAGGCAGTGGTGGCTGGAGCAGCAGTGGTGGTGGTGGCCTGGGGAGCCTCAGCTGGCTTCTGCTGTCCAAACAAAGGAGTGGAGGCGGGAGTAGAGGCAGAAGCACCGAACATGAAATTACTAGAGCTAACAGCGGGAGCAGCCTTTGGTTCCTCGGGCTTAGAAGCACCAAACAAGATGGAACTACCAGAAGATGCGGGCGGTGCAGGAGCGCTAACAGTTGGCTTGAAGGAGAATGCTGGAGTGGCAGCAGATGTAGTTGCGGTGGTTGCGGTGGTTCCTCCCAGATTGAAGATAGATCCAGTGGAAGGGGTTGAGAAGGTAGGTTTGAAGATAGGAGGGGCCGGAGCAGAGACATTAAACATGGCTTGGCCGGCCGTAGACTTTGGACCATCTGGAGACATTTGCATTGCCTCGCCACCAGTAGACTTGGTAGGACTGGGCACTTGAGCAGAGCCAAAGATATTGGTAGGAGGGTTGTTGTTGTTGCTCTGTCCGAACATGTTTGGGCCAACAGATGAGCTGAAAAGAGGCGCAGACGTGGTTGGCGTAGCACCAAAGAGAGGAGCGCTGGTCTGCGCAGGAGCCTGTCCAAAGAAACCACTAGTTCCGTTTTGCTGATTTTCGGGCTTCTTGTTCTCAGGCTGAGGAGCTCCAGGGATATTGAACATGCTTCCTTTGAAGCCCTGGAAACCGGTGTTCTGGTTGGAGCTCATGTTGCTGAACGGATTGCTTACTTGCTGAGCGTTGTTTGATGAGAAATCGAATGAAGGAGGTGCGGAAGTAGTCTGGCTACCAAAGAGCTTAAAAGTTCCTGGAGCGTTACTTTGATTGTTTTCAAAGCTAGAGGACGCGGACGGTATGTTGTTCGAGGTTCCTGTGGCTGTAGCAGGCCGTGAGAAGCCCTGTGACTGTCCGAAAGTGAATCCGTTCGACGGAGCTGTGAAAGCAGACGCAGAAGCAGTATCCGTACCCACGGAACTGAAAGGATTCGCAGCTGGCTGTGGAAGACTGGGGGAACCGACTCGAGTTCTTCGTTCTCTGGCAGCCTTGATTCTAAGGTGAGCGTTAACTTGACGGTTCGGAGAACAACGAAGATATTAACACGACTTGGGAACGACGACGGAAACGGGCTGATGTTGAACTTGAGCTTGGACTTGAGCTTGAGCTTTTGAGACAACTGATGAAAGGGCAGTTCTTTGGCAGATGTCAAGGACAAGGGGTTTGCTATCGGCGCAAGCAGCAGGTAAAATATATAGACCCAGCCTGCAACACAGCACGAGCCCACAGGACGAGGACAGACAGAGACTTCATCGAGGGGGCTGGATAGGACAGCATATATAAAGAGAGAGGAACAGACAATACAAGGCTTTGTTGTCTCGCCGTCTTCATTGTGTGCTGGTATATTGAAGCCGAGTGTGTGTTGTTGGTATCAATAGCAGCAGAGTCTTCACCCAGCCACCACAACGTCGAAGAAACGTCATAAAAGAGACAGAAAGGCACTATGAAAAGTACAGAAGATACGCTCTACTTACTTTCTGTTGGCTATCTGAGCCGCTGTCGCCCGCTTGGGCGCATCGTTGGAAGACATTTCTGGCTCGAAACCCGTCTCCGGCCTCCCTTGTGTCGTTGGAGCTCGTTTCATTGACTCTATAGCGACCAAACAAGCAAGCTAGCTAGCTAGCCAGACTCTCTTGTGAGTTCTCTCACCGGCGGGCCCTTCTAGCACAGCAGCGTCATGAACCGCCGTCACCGCGAAGGGGGGTAACTATGGTGTGTCTCGTGTATTTATCCCAACCTCTTCAGGTGCAGGATGTCCCCCAGCCAACGCCTTTTATTTCACTTTTTTTTTTAATCAACGCGAGCGAGGATGCGCAACGAGAACGGCAGGACGAGGAGAATCGACGATATCCAGGGCGTGAGCAGGTGTTTCCTCAATGTCTCGAGCTGGTCAAACCGCGACAGGACGAGAAATCGGCGCATCGACGGCGGCGCGGACGAGAGCGAGTGCAGTTTTCGTGCAGTTTTTCTCTTTTCCTACAAGTCGCAAAACGCCAAATGCTTAGTCATCCAGTGGTCACCTTTTTTTTTTTTTTTTTTTTTTTTTTTTTTCCCTGTTCGGAAGAAAGAAAGTTGAAGGGAATGGGGAAGTAGTTATTAAGCTGGGAAGGGAAACCGAGATAGAGAAACAGGATATACATGTCCTGGGCGACAGAAACAGAGAAGAAAAAAAAAAACTTAACTTAGATATCTATTAAGACAGGAAACGCACAGGTCTAA